>JAYMSP010007106.1:0-10484 GCA_036897095.1 Plantago elongata
GAGGGGGGGGGATAAATGGATACCTCGAGATGCAAATTTTAGGCCTTTTACTACCGATATTTATGAATTGGAAACTAGTGCAACAACTAATCTTAGTGATGCTGAAAATAGTTGTTGCAATTTGAACTTACTGTATCCACATTTTGGGAAGCTGATGTTAGGTCTATTCTCAAGTTCCACCTCTGCACAAGCTATCTTCCAGCTGGACATCTCCTCCATCAACACCATTAACTAATCACCTACATAGCGGGATAACAAGTTTGTTAACAAATGAGAAACATATTGTATCAAATTGTACAAGGTCAAAAAAACAGTAAGCAAGCGTACCAACGTCATAATTGTCACAATATACAAGGCTATGGGTATAGCTCGTGAGGTACATGATTGGCTGAACAAGTAACCCTTAACCGTAAGGGTACATCATGTTATCCTCGAGGTGCCCCTCGTATTGTGGGATCCAAGTGTGGATATTGGCCCTGCGAAGGAACTATCACAGGGCACTAACAATTAATATTTTGCCAATGAACCGCGAACAATCTCAAAGTTGATGGGTAACTGAAGCCATACCCACCTCTCCTCTTCCACCTGAAGCCTTGTGAAGAAGTGAACGTGAGGAAGACTCGAAACTCCTCACGCTGGTTGACATAGTAAACCCCTTTGATGCGAGGTGCTTTGGCTATGGTAAAGAAAGAAAGAAAAGTTTTGTACAAGGCCCATCCCATCAGGAAGAAGTTGTGTGGAAGAAAGTTGAAGGTGATTGAAAAAAGCGAGTAGCTCGGGTCAAGGTGAAACCGAAGCCCATTATCAAGCATCGAGAGATGGACTCTGAGATAGCCTTGAGAAGGAGCAAAATTTCACTAAAAAGCTTCGGGGATCTTGAATCGAGCCTGTATCTCTGGAATCTCTCTCGCAAAAACACTCAATGGTTCATCGAGAGTAAGTGCTTTGGGTTAGGAGGACGTGTTGGAAGGGGATTGGCCTCGGTTGGTAAGATGGTTGCAACACGAGGATGGCAGCTTCTTGAATTGGTTTGGGTGGCCACCTTGTTCCATTTTTAGTACTAGACTCTCAACCTGCAAACCATTCAAGGGGGAGTTAGCTCCGACGTATCCAGAATAGGGGGGATGGTTAGGTGGCGAAGGAGTGTAGTCGGGCGAGGTTGGGGTATATTAGGGAGAGTCCGAAGAAGTGATTTGTGTAAGGTCAAAGATGGGAGCGACTCGGTGCGGATGGGCCTTTGCGATGTGTTTGGCCACATCCTTCTGGCCGAGAGGGCCCTTACCCTTGTCAATTTGACTGGCGGATCGAATGGGGAGAATTGATTGGGCTTGCGGATCTAGTTGGAGAGCCTCGACCAAATCAAATTGTGAGGGGAGCCAATATAGGATATCAACCCGAAGTGCTGGGTGAGAAGCTACAAATCGACAACCAGACACCCTGCAAGTGAAAAATACGCAAAGGTGTAATTGCCACCACATGACCTGTGAGGATCGGGGAACTAGGAGGGACTGGAACTAGCACTCGAAGAGGAAGATGATAGAAGAATGGTTCGGTGAGGATTTATCATAGCTTTTCTACCAAGACCACCGGAGAAGCCCTCCCTTGAAATCTGAAAGGGGGATCGCAACCTACTCCCCCTCCCCCCGAATTTTGATGCAGCCCGAAATCAGAAGACATACTAGAGAAAAGAAATTTTAGAAAAAATAAGGTCGTAAAACAAAAAGGGGGTCGTGTAACGACAAAAAAATCAACAAAAGAACTTTAACTAAGAATCGAACTAACTAAACATGTGTGTCTACTACACATTAGGGATCTAATTTCAAATTGGAAAAAATAGCAACAACACAAGAACAATTAAAGAAAGAAAGACTTATTTCATATCCTCAAGGTCTTCTATTCGGTCTTTCTAACCAAATCAGTGGTGGAATGATTCATCTTCCAAGTGATCACGGCACATATACCACTGTGTTTATCAATGAATATCCAAATCGTAGCCCAGTTAATCCAAGGCTTCAAATTATACTCATGGAAAAAATCATGCCACCAATTGTCCAAAGCATACAACTAATCGTCCCAAGTCTTGAAGTCCATATCAAATCCTTTTCCACCAGGGCCGTAAGTCGTGACCTTTATCCCTCCTACATTCTTTCTTTCGCATTAGCTCTCAACATTTTTATGCAATATTGTTTAATACTGCTCTTTTTTTGAATTATCGTGCTCTGGGATTTCTAGTATCGGTCTCTGTGATTTGTCAATAGGATCCAAGATAGCTTGGTTCATAGACAGAAGAATCGATGTTGCTATACTTATTTCCATATCATTGTCATCACAACACGATGTATTTCAATTTTCTTCCATGAGAAGAATTGATGTCAATTGGTATATTATCAAATCAATCAACACTCAGTAAACATAATATGAAAATCGACAATACTAAACTTGTGATTACTAAGAAACTGTATATAAGAGGGGGAAATTCTCACCAAAAATCCTTTAACACTTAATATTACAAAAAAAAAAGACCCGACATGTGTTAATATAGTATTGTAACTTAGCAATTCTTATTGTAATATATTAATACAACACATTAAGTCATGTGTTAATATAATGTTGTATGCAAAGGGTTTCTAGTTATAATAAAATTTGGGGAGGGTCCCTCCATATGATGAACCCCATATAAGAGACCCTTGTCGCTTGGGGGGGGGGGGGGGGGAAATATAATTATTAGGTCGCATATGTCAAGGAAGTTCTCAACGCGAGCATATAAAGTCATCGACTCAAAATAGGTGATATATATTATGAACAGGCCAAGACATAGCTTTTACTCAAACGACCTTTTTTTGGAGGTCGTTTTGTAAGCACTAGGATATATTTGAATGTGAATTTCTATTTCCTTGTCTGTCGGCTCTACTTTGCCGCCGAAATTGTTGCCGGATTCCTCCTCCTTAGAAACCGACACTGTTTTTCTTTTGTTGCCATCAGATTCCTCCTCATCAAAACCCACCAATCCTTTTCTTTTGTTGTCGTTGAAATCACCTCCTCCGAACCCACCACTGTTTTGCTTTTGTTTTCAACGAAATCCACCTTTTCAGAACCCACCACTGTTTTGCTTTGGCTGCTGTCAGATTCCTACTCCTCCTCATATAACCCACCAGTCTTTTTCTTTTGTTGCCGCCAGAATCCACCTTCTCCACAACTTTCAGGGGTCCCTTAAATCTCATGGGTGGAATCAAATAAGTTTTGTGGGGTGCCTTAAATCTGATGGGTGGATTCATTCAATTGTTAGGTTTTGAATCTTCCACTGAGAGAATGTTTACGAGACTGAAGGTTTTGAATCTGCCATCGAAAGCTTTGATAGGTACACTCCAACATGTTGGATAACTAGGGTAGTTTGTTTCTATTTGTGTTAAATGTTTTGGATATGGTATTTGTCTGGTCTAGTTGGATAACTAGGGTAATAATCTTTCTTTGCTAGTAATTACAGTTGTATTTTGGAGTTGCCTAGCTTAGATTAGTTTAGTTACCCTAAATGTATTGATGTGATCTATTTAGCTTGAGATTGTGAGTTTGTACGGGGATTCATCCCCTTTGAGACATATGTGCTTCTCCAAGTTTGGCTTAATGAACTTTAATTTCTCCAAAAATAAATAAATAATAATAATAAAAATCATATGAGCTGCTATATATTATATATAGATAAATTAATTGGTCTATGTTTTTAGTTAATAAGCTAATTCAACAAGTTTATATAACAACTAGCTTATAATCTAAACAATTACTAGATGATTATGTAATATATTTTTAAATAAGCGCTTCGAAGATATTAGTTTATGAGTTAGCGTTAAACGTGGTACAAAGATATGAGAACTTAAGAGGTCGAGTATTACGTTAATTTATTTATAACATGATCCAAGGATATTAAAACTTAAGAGGACGAGTGTTCCGTTTAATTGTAAATACAGGTTTCGCTGAAAAGCCTCTGGGATCTCGAACTGAGAATGACCACCACACGACCAGTTAGGATCGAGGAACTAGGAGGGACTGGAACTAGCACTCAAAGGGGAAGAGGATAGAAGAATGGTGCGGTGAGGATTTATCATAGCATTTCTACCGAAACCACCGTAGAAACCCTCTTTGAAGGGTCCCACTCTTGAAGCGCAACCCACCACTCAAGGGACCGATTTGACTACCAGGACTCGGATGTCCCGAATCGAGGTGTGTTGCGTCGAGGTATGTTGCGAGCTCATATACACCTCTCAAGGCGTTGAGGTCCATTGAGCCATGTGATAGTCAATATACCACGTTGCATAGCAATAGTAGTCTATAAGACCATCTCAATCAGAGTTGCAATGGAGAGTTGCAACTCTGATGGAATGCGCAGTGGGACCCAGTAGAGTCCCAATGCGAGTTGCAACCATGGGACTCTAGGATGAGTCCCAAATTTTTGGGACTCGCCCAGCCCTAAATACATACTTTTATTATTTTATTTTTGTTTTTCATTCTTTTCTTTTTTCTTTGTTTAATCATTTTTCTTTTTTGTTGTTTATTTAATTCTTTTTGTTATTTCATTACTATAAATATAATAATTATATAAATAACATTATAAAATAAATTATACATTACTTTTAAAATATTAAAGACATATATATTATTTGAATTGAAATCGTACTAGTAGTAAAAAAATACATATTTTGAAGAAACACGCTTGTAGAAAAGAAAATACATAAAGACGCGCTTGATGTAAACTAGATTAATGACCCCACCCTACGATTGTTCCATATGTACGTAGATTCCATATAGATCATATAATTTCCTTGTCTAATTTCATTAGATTCTCACGACTAGTACATGGAGTAATGTACCTAGATCATATAATTTTTATTTTCAATTAATAAATAATAAAAAATACTAGTGTAATTTTGTTATAATTAATTAACAATATTTAGAATCAATTCAAGAATAACATTTGAAGGAAATGAGAAAAAAAATGAAATGAATAATTAAGTTTGAAAACAATGTTAAAATAAAATAGATTTTGAGTCTCACTATTGAAGTGAATTGTGCAGAGTTGCAAAGTGAGTTACAGTGAGTGGAATGCTGACGTGACAGAGATTTTGAGACTGAGTGGGTTGCAACTGATGGAAATAGTCTAAATAGCATGAATAGTACCCTCATTACCGACCATTGATTATCTAGCATTTAAAACACTTTGATTGAGTTTATGTTTTCTTCAACTGCAATTTTTTGAATTGAACTGAACTGATTTAATCTAAACCTATTTGATCTAAATTAAAATGAACTAAACTAAATTATAGTATAACATATAAGTAAGTGGAGTTGAACTAAATCGAATTGAATTGAACTGGACAACTGAATAAATTTACAGATAAAAAGAATATAACCTATCTTAATTAACTTCTATTGTTGGAGCAGATTAGAATGTGATTATATCCGTTTAAGAGTGAGTTATAAAGAATTGTGATTAGTTGCTACCATATATAGTTTGCCATGTTATTGTGTTATCGGATTTTGGTATCATAAAGAAGAATAACACTTCATCTCATAGGTTAGCTACAAAAGTTCATTGTAATCGTGAGGGGATTGATGCCTTACTCTTAAAGATTAGTTAACTCTTTAGATGGAGAAATTATCCGAAAAGTTAGTTAGTAACTGAAAAAGTAGTTAGTAGTTAGTCAAGTAACTTCTTCTTCAATAAGTTAACTTCATTAGCTTCTCAAACCAGTTAACTTTCCAGCTAGCTTATTTAAAAAGCTATGCATCACATAATGAGCTTTTTATAAATAAAAAAATTTCATTAAGCTGAAAAGTTAGTGGTAAACAAAGTCTTTTACTGCGTTTAGTTTAATCGAGACGAAGAGAATATACGTACGTATTTAATTTTATCTTAAAAATTTAATTAATTAACTAGCAAAGCATGCTACCCGGCTACACGACCGGCATGATTGTTGGTGTTGTTAAATTATCCAAACGTACAGATCCGATCTGTTAAGCACTTCATTATTTCGACATCAAATTATAAGTGATTAAAGAAGTTGGATATTCAAAAGTGATTTTGTTTGTCCCAAAAGCTGTTGTTGATTCATTGTTTGACAGTTCATAATATGATATGTGTACCCTGGCCAAATGAGTGAGCTAGCCACTTAATTAATTAATTACAAAACCCATACAATTATAAACATTGATCAATAGAATGATTAACAAAATATAGTCTCCATTATCCATCCGCTCAAGAATTTTACAACATCAAGAAACGTATCTAAATCATTGTGAAATAGTGTCCTCTCAAGCTGGCATTGAATTATTCTCAAGGTACCATTCATTAATTACTTCTAACATTTGATTAATTGTTTGTTTAGTATTTGGATTTTGGCCAACCCATTGTTTGGATTTTAGCACTTTGTAGCATGTGCTCTGGCTAGTAGTAATATATGTATGTGTAACTTTTGGTTTTGAAAGTAGCATTTGTTCATGCAGAATCTGAAATAAATATATTTGTGGTCTGGTTTACTTGAAGCATGAGCAATTTCACTGATAGGATCGTGTAATGATTATATATATACATACAACTTGTGAATTGTGATTCAAGTAAAGTGAGTATCGGTCGATGTTTGCCAATTCATTATAGTAAAATAATTTAACTTGATCCAAACATTTGGGAATTGATTAGGATTTTTATACTCAGATCTTCTTGTTTTTCTGGGAAGATTAGATTTGGCACTCGATCTTTCTGTTTTTCTAGTATAGAATGATGCAACTATAGCCACCCAAAATGTGGTTTACAAGGCAAGGAGGCACCAACACACCAGAAGTGTGTGTGGCTCTGTGCCCAATATAATATGGATGTACTGGAATATAACATTGAATATATATTGAACATGTAAAGTCTAGTATTGTATTGTAATTGTAAAAGATATAATAGCTGTCGAGAACCATCCGTACGAATGAATTTATAGTGACCGCCGAGCTGGAATTCATATTTAGCCATGTACCAATGAAAAATTATATATAGTCTAAATTTTACAGGCCTTTTGACATAATTCAGTCCCAGGTTTAATAAGGCTGGCAAGTGCAAACATATTGATGGTTGTTGCGTCAAGTCGTAACGAAGTAAAAAATATTGTCCTTTAAAATGAATTCGATATTATTTGATAAGATTAGTCACATGCAGGTATCGAATGGAAATTAAGAGAAAAGAAGACGGGTTCATGGAGAATAATTTTAGTTTTGCAATAGTCAATGATAATATATAGTATTAATATTTGAAATGACCTTATGTGAGATGGAGTATTATGAAGTCAAACAAGGGAACCATCATCCAATTGATGAGCAAATTTTAAAAATCTGACACAAGAGAACGTAAATTTTGTAAAAACATTCTGACATTGAATGCATATGATATAATTTTTACACGTAAAATTATACATTTAATATGATGATGTATAATTTTTTATTATATTATAATATATAAATGATATTATTTCCACACTTAAAATATACATTTACGCAATGTTTACCATTAATTTTTCAATTAACTTTTCAGCTCCATGAAATTTTTTGATAAAAAACTGTTTACGTGAAAACGTAACTTTAAACAAGCTAACTGAAAAGCTAGCTGGTTTGAAAAGCCAAGTTAACTTGTTGGGGGAAAAAAATTACCTGACAAGCTAAACAGAGTCTTGGTGTAATGATATACAATTTGTTGTTATGTTATAGAGTGTAAATGATACAACAACATTTTTTAATTTAATTTTAAAAAATTACCGACTTTGAATTTTCCCATCAAACAACACCCAAGTCCAAATCCCGGATGAACTAATCCAATACAAGTTTTAATCAGGTCCAATGAGTCAATGGCCCATTTGCCAACTTTTACATACGAGTATATATAACACCAGAATTATGTAAAGTTACGAAGGCAAGTATCTAAATATGCTATGGGCCTAGAAAGCCTAACAAAGATGTACATTGAACGACTCTAGGATTGGACTCATCGAGATCTTGTTACTTCAACGTTTTGGGCCACCTCATCCTGGACTCCACAAAGTCTCAACTAATGGCATTTTGGAAAGGATATACGGACTCATAAGTCATAAGCCAAGGCCCACAAGATTATGCTGTAGAATAAATTCGAGAAATTCCTGCCAGCAACTGAATTGGGTGTCAAATTTCAAATCAAAAAATTATCAAAGAAAAATGTTGTGTCAAAAAATACAAACGATCTATCATAAAGTGTAAATGTAACAAAAACGTTGTATCATAGAATGTAAATATACAGTTTTCACACCTAAAATTATATATTTGTGTGACGATATACAATATATTTTTACATCATGGAATATAAATGATACAACGATCGTTTTTTGAATTGTTGATTTTAAAGAGTACCGGCTCAATCCCTCCCAATAAACTTTTCATTTTATCAATTTAGACGTTTCAATTAAAAAATTTCATTTCCTTTTAAAAAAAACCACCATCTTGATTATAAATACTTTATCATTCTCTTATATACTTAATTATTTTTTTCTTACTTTTTTTTATATGCTTATTACTTTATTTATATAAAATTTTTTTACTCAAACTCTTTAAACGTAAAAGATAAATGGAAATTTTTTAGTGGAATGGGAGGGGTATTATTGAAGGCCTATGAAGATTTATTAATTCCATATTCATTCACTTCAACTATGTTTAATTTATTTTATATTATGAATAAGTTAAAATTTTAATTTAGTTTATATCAACGTAGTTCAAATAAAACGAGCAAAACTTAACACCTAGAGCAAGCATTTCTAAAAAGGTATAATTATATATTTTGTAATTAGCTATTTCTAATCTTAGTATATTTACAATAATATAGAATAAGTGTGTTAACTTTCTATTAGTTGTTTGTTCCTATACATGTCTTAGTTGTTCGTTCCTAGACATGTCCTACTTGACCGTAGAAATTCTAATGTTTGTTTTGCTCAAACAATTACCGGCTCTAGTCAAAGAAATTCTAATGTTTGTTTTTACCAAGTGAACGTGACTATGATGGGTTGTCAAACACTCATTTCATGTATATATTTATAAGCGGGACCCTACATATGAGAGTTTTCAAAAAAATTCATTATAATAAAAGTAGATAATTATATATTTTTTTAAATTTAATTTTTAATGATTTTCTCCGAATTTTTTAATCTGAATTCATTAAAAACGGATCAAGTAATAACTAGACAATATAATATAAAAACTAAACAATTGTGTAAATTTTAATGTTAAAATTAAAAAATTTCTTTTATAAACTAGACAATATAATGTAAAAATTAAATAATGTAGAAAATTTATTATATTGATTGAAATTTCTGTAAACAAGATCATTTACAAAACTAGATAATATAGTTACAAAACTAGACAATATATAGTAAAAACTAGACAATACATCTTAAATATTAGAAACTTCAACATACATAAACAACAGAAAAATATAATATGAAAAACTAGACGAATATTGATAAAAAAATTTCTTATATAAAAATTAGATATTATGTGTTAAAAATTAGGGGGTCTCTCTGAACTCTCAAATGTATTAGGATTTTTATGAGACTTAGTACATATTTATAATATTTTAGACGTTATCAATAATATTTTATGATGGATATTTTATATTATTTTCATATAATATATTACTAATATAACTTTAATACTTGTTAATCTCTATATAATGCCGGATATTAAAAATATTACCAATTTCTTTGTTTTAACATGTATAAAGGTTGAGTTTGCAAATGCTTAAAAAAAGTTATTTTGTGACTTTGAAGTAGAGGAGCAACTCAATAAGTGCTTCTAACTACTTTAAGCCAGTAGAAGCTTTTTTTCTAATTAAAAATAATTGATTAAGTTAATTTTTACAAACACTATAACTTTTACTTTTACAATTTTAAGCTGTTTTTTATATGTTATATTAAACACGTTTGTTTTAAATTAATTTTAATTAAGTTTTAATAGAAGTAGATAAAAAAGCACTTACGTAACCATTTAAAAATACACAAAGAGAGTAGGGTGGTTGGAGTTTAAGGGTGATGTGTCGTGCAAACAATAATTTGGATGTAAATTCGAAGTTTTGAACAACTACTCAATGGTATCACGTTTTTTCCAGTTCAAAATTTATAGAAAGGCACATAAGTGAATCTTATCTTACGCCTTTTATACTATATATTAAATTGTTAATATGTTATGGTAAAGGTAGGCCAACTGCAGAACTGCTACTTTGTCTCTACTATTCCAGTTAACACATATTATTCTAAAGATGCCCAATTAATCTTCGCGACAAAGGGATCTCCACCAACTGAGTTTTTCCTTTCGCACATGCTTGGAACTATTTTATCAACAATTGCTTCGTCAATCTTCCCTGTGAATACAACCTAAATTACCTCGACTGAGAGCATGGACGAAACCATATATATATATATATATATATATATATATAT
>JAYMSP010007107.1:0-10477 GCA_036897095.1 Plantago elongata
TCCAATCATTTTATTTTTATTGTTTTCTACCATTTACTTGACATTTTTCATTGTTTCTTTATAATTCAGCAATAATTTTTTATTATTTCTTTTTTTTTTTAATATTCTTTTAATTTACATTTCATAATCATATTTTATAAATATTTAACTTTATTTCATTTAACTCTCTTTGTTTCTTTATTTTTTTTATTCAATGATAAATTCATTTACTTAATATACTTAAAAAAAATTATTCAATCTAAACAAAGATATATTATGTCTAATTCATCCCATCTTTATAATTCAGTAATATTTTTTATTATTTCTCTCTTTTTTAATGTTCTTTTAGTTTATATTTCATTATCATATTTTATAAATACTTAACTTTATTTCATTTAACTCTCTTTGTTTCTTTATTTTTTCTATTCAATGGTAAATTCATTCACTTAATATACTTTTAAAAAATTTATTCAATCTAAACAAAGATATATTAAATCTAACTCATCCCGTTTATGAGCACATAATTTAAAAAATTATAGTCTAAATATTGTTCTTTATTATGTGAGTTTTGAAAATCTAATTCTCATTAGTCATTAATAATGAATTTTTTTAATTAAATTTATCGTAAAAAGATTCGCTGCCCTAGATAAGATTATATGTGGATCTTTGCCAGTGTAGTCTCGTAAGTTCCACTTCCGGGGCTGATGGTAATCATAATCAAACTTCCGCATTTCACGGAATGTGAAACTGCTAGAAGAATGGCTGGTTAATACTGTGAAAAAACAATTGCTATCCGGGGTCACAGCCTCAAATTTGGAAGGATGATTGTAGAAACACCAATATGGATGTGGACTACAAATGAAGTTCACACTAGTAGAAAACTTCAAAGATAAACCTCGCAAAAACCCATCGGTTGATCTTGCGTAGTGCTTCGTAGACCAGCACTCTTGGTGGAATTCGATCTCAAAAATATGTTTGCCGCTTATATTTTCATGATTGTTGCACGAATAATTTGTGTCGATTTCAACAAGTTGTGGCCAGGGTGACTTGCCGCCTGGGTTGCATTGTTTGGGGGTTGGTCTCCATATCTTGGTCACTCCACCATCATAATGATGATTTGCCAGTATTCGTTTACGTTGCTGAGCTTCTGAGAAAGGTTAGGCAAAGAATATTGGCTTCTTGAGTCATCATTTTTCTTCTTGTTTGCTTTCATTTTGGCAATTGTCAGGTACTTTGTTGGATTGAAAAGGTTGAAGCTTGAGATGGATTATTGCGAGGCTAGATAGATATATTGAGTAACTTGGCCTTGGTCTCCAAGCATCATATCATTAATTAATATTGATGATTGAATAAGCCAGTAAGGTGAGTTACATATTGAATATTTCTAGTTAATCATTATTGATTCAAAATAAAGTGAGCAAGAACATAATTAAATGGGTCGGTCAGTTGAGGCTCAATGGTGATTTATAAACATTTAACCAAAATCAGACAAGTAGTACTATTGCCTTAATCTTTGTTTGAGTCCATAAAGAGATTTCTTCAATGCATAAGCCTTCCTTTGCCTGCTACTAACCATAACTCCTCCAGGAATACACATTAGATATCTTCGTCCGACTCTCCACGGAAGAATGATGTATATACATCTATTTGTTGTTGTATAATCAGAACTGAGTAACTATTGGTAGGATCACTCATTGATGTATGTATGTATGTTTGACTACACGAGAGAACTATACTCCATCTTTGAGAAAATCTTCTAGCAACTAGCATAGCTCTAAATCCTCTCATGTTCTCTTCTTAAGCACAATCTTTTTTCATAAAGATGAGTTTTTGGTTTTCAGCTACTGTCACTTTCTTCCAAGGTTTGTTCTTCTCTAGTGCGCGGGCTTAAAAGAAAACAAAATAAGTTATGCGGGAATTTTAACATATGACCAAGATGATATTATTCATCCCAGTTAACCAACAATCCATGTTTATGGATGAACAAATTGGTTTTATTCATCAGAAAGAGAAAATAATTTCACTTCAATACATTTCAGGTACATTTTCACACTAATTCGATTGACATTATTATAGAAACTGTAATCACCATTTGCCAGGATGATCCCATTTTCTTCTTCTAGGCACAGGAGGATCCTCTAGATCAATAGGTTCATCCCACTTCATGTAGGCATTTGTATTTCCTGAAGCTGGAAAAATTTGGCCTATTTTCATATCATACACAAACCACAAATTCTCATTGAGTTTTCTACTATGTCTGAAGTATATGCAATTTTTTCTGCATCCAATTTTCTCTGCCATTATCCCCATACAACATTCTTCTTCAAGAAACATCGCACCATCACCCAGACTTTCAACTTTGAGCCACAACAGTCCTTGTATATCGAGCCGAAAAATCTCAACATCGTCTACAACATTCATCAATTTTCTCGACACAAGAAGAACCAACAGTATTTCACCATTAAGTTCCACGAAAAACTCCCTATACTGCCTTGACCTGTTACAGGGCACAGCCCTGCCTTTGCTAACACCAGTGACCTCAAAACCGGAACCAGTGTCCTCGAGTACCACAAGACTACCCTGCAAACTCAACATGTAAAACTTCCCTTTGAATGCAATACCATGACAGAACTCCATATTCCGCCCTGGATTATAAGGATCTTTGACCGCGTAGTCTCTGAAGTTCCAGTTCCACTTCCTACATGAGCTCGACCATTCACAGAATGCGAAAGTGTGAGAAGATTGGCCAGTCAATACCATATAACAAGAGTTGATCCTGTTCCCATCTGGTGGTAGTACTGCTGCAAATTTGTAAGGATGAGTATTGAGGTCCCAGAATGGAAGATTACTGCAGCCTGCACTAGGATACCAGACGCATTCAGGCCTCCATAAACAGCAATCTGCAGGCAGGTTGGAGGAGAAACCAAATAACACCCCATTGGAGTAGCCCTTGAAATAACCCTTAGCACAATCAGTGTATGATCTTCTCTTGTACAGAGGTGTAGGGTACTCTTGGTGGAATTCGATCTCAAATGTATGCCTGCGCATATTTTTATGATTGTTGCACGACTTTGTGTCGATTTCAACAAGTTGTGGCCACTTTGACTTGCCGTGGGGACTGCATTGTTTTGGAATTGGTCTCCATGTCTTGGTGACACCACCAAAAGAAGTGATGTTTTGCATTAGCTTCTGTTGTCTTGGAATGAGGCTAATGAGTTGCTGAGGAAGATTAGGCCAAGAATGTTGGTTCTTTGAGTCATCATTTTTCTTCTTGTTTGCTTTCATTTTGGTCATAGTTGAGTAGTATTTGTTTGGATATTGAAGCTTAACATCGATTGTTGCACAAATATATTGAGTAATTTGGCCTTGGCCTCCAAGCATTACTTCATTAATTAACTATTGATTGAGCATGATGACTTGCGAGTTTAATATTTCCAGTTAATCATTACTGATAATAAAATGTCAGTGACTTGTTGGGCAATAACATATTTGATCATGTAGGCGTGGACATGATTATGATTGTGATGTTGTTGTACAATTTGAACAAGTTGGGTAGATATGCACTTCAGTTACTGGTTTAATTTTGTTGTTGGTACTAAGAGAGATTGGCTCACAAGTTATTTTATCTTTAATTTATTTTCTGGTATTAATTTGAGAAAAGTTTGGAGTACTTCTCTTGCAGCCTAGTTTGGTGTGGGTTTATTTGATAGAAGCCTAATTATATACTCAGCCTGCAGTTCATCTTCTCAGAGCTATTCTCAGAGCTATGAACAGGATATGTACATGAACATGGCATTACAGGTCCCATTTTGAATACACACTTGTAGGCCGAATCTGGATAGGTAGCTGCCGACAGAGCTTTTGTATTGTTTGGTACAACTGGCTTGCAAAGGAGCGAACTTTGGCATGGCATAATTGTTCTTTTGGTTCCACTAGCAAGGAGACTGGCACATACACGGTGTCTTCTATATTGTCTCATTCGGTATAATTTGTATATGAAAATAGCATAGTAAAGTGGTTAGTTAGCTGAGTCTTTTGGTGGAATGTAATTATTCTGCAACTTTTTGTATTCGCGGATTCTTCCAAACCGTCATGAATTTAATATATATCTAAAATTCGAGAGCTAGGCTCTCTTAAAAAAAAACATATTTGATCATGTATATTTACTATTCGGGCTATTTGGTCTTGTAGATTTTACTGCTATACATTTGATCATGAATATCCCCGAAAAATTTAATCATGGTACTCCGGTGACAATTCTGGTTAGACGAACTAGAATTGGGACCAATTCGCTCCCAATACAAACGAACTCAAGAATGAGTATTAATTCAATTCCTAATTCCCAGTTCATAACTAATCTTTATTGAATATGAATTTAATTTTCCTAGCAAAACATAAGATTATATAGTAACCACTCGGAGGCCATACAAGGTTAACTAGGAAATTATTGTTCTCATACCGTTCAACATATAGGAATTTTTTTAATATATAGCAATAGTTCAGACTCAGTTGCCGAAAGGTAAAAATCATAATAAATCAATTGACCTGGCTGTTTTTATCATAACCTCAAAGCAACAAAGTGGAATATTGAGCAATAAACTCAAATAGAAAAATTAAGCAATTTAATAAATTGTCCAATTCGCTCATCAATAATAAAAACATAATTTAAAAAAAAAAGAGAAAAGGATAATACACTTATAGTCGCATCGAATTTATACAATCCCAATTTCATTCATTTTTTGACCTGATCCTTGGAGTTTCATTTCACTTTACTCAGTTCACGAATTTCACTTTACTCAATTTACGAATTAGAAGGTGATAGAATACTGAGTTCTTTTGAATTGGGGTGAATTGTCCCTAATTTTTGTTTGCCTAGTTAAATTTGTCATCGTAGTACCAAAACTAAAATTTTAAGTAATTTATAAGATTAAATGGAAAAGTGTAAAATATATAAGATTAAACGAGCAGAGTAATAAACGTAATAGACCACAAAAGAATTTTTCCGTTAAAAACCAGAGTGCAAGAATGTTGTTATTTGGCTCATCATTTTTCTTCTTGTTTGCTTTCATTTTGACCATTGTTGAGTATTATTTGGATTGATATTTGAAGCTTTAGATGTATATTTGTGAGGTCAGATAGGATTAGATATATTGAACATAGCCTTGGCCTCCAAGCATCGCCTAACTAATTAAGAACAGATGATTGTGTAAGATGATTACAATTTAAATATTTGAGTTAATTACATTTACATCCTTCGAAAGTATTTAGTTTTTTAAAAATCCCCCAAAAATTCTAGGAGTTTATACTATTCGTATAAAAGAAACCCCTGAATTTCTAATTTTCTTACATTTCATTAAATATTAGTCAACCGAGTCAGCTGTTAAAAAAGTTAAAAGTTAATTTTCTTTATAACGTCATTTTTTATTTTTGTGTTATAAAATTTAATTTTCTGGAGAATTCACGTCATTTTTTATTTTTGTTAAAAATTTTGTGACGTTGATCAGTGTAGAATTGAGGTCGTGGGAGGCTGCTTCTGTAAAACTTCCCGGGGCCTAAAGCAACCACCATGGTGGCGGGTGAGTTGTTGATTGCTTCGGGAGATAGACACATAAATGATTGGGTGTAATTTGTGAAATGAATTGGAGCAGATTGGCGTATTTGCAAAGAAGGTGATAATGACGTCGATTCAAATTTTAGTCATCTTTTTTTTAAATTATTGAATGACGATGTCATTTTAAAATCATTTCCAATATTTCAAAAATTCATTTAAAAAGAAAATGACAACAATTTTTTATTGACTAACGAAAACGGCCATTGATTTCGTTGACTCCGATAGTCAACTGACGATAGGGAATTGTGCAATATTTGGATGAATATGTAATTTTAAATTTTTTTATGATTGTAAGTATAATTAATATTTCATGCAAATCACATTTAATTTATTGAATCAGTATATAAAATCAATCCTTGTAATGCAAGATCATACATCAATATATGAGCCACAATTCGTGTTAATTAACAAACTTGTTTTATTAATTAGTAGGAAAGATAAATTAATTTCATTCACTACATTTTAGGTATATTTCGTAGCTAGAAAATTAATAATATTATCGAATGCTTTTAAATTGCATCAACTTTTATTATATTATATAGAGAACAATTGTGTTTATGGAAATCATGATCACCAGTTGCCAGCATGATCACGTTTGTTTTCTTCCAGGCTTAGGGATCCTCTAGAACAACGGATTAATCCTGGTTCATGTCACCTGTGCCTATTGAAACTGGAAAAATTCGGCCTATCTTCACATCATACACAAACCACAAATCCTCATTAACTTGACCACGATTTGTAAAGTATATGCAATTCTTTCTGCACCCAATTATTTTCCCTGCATTTATCCCCACACAACATGTTTCCCTAACAAACAACGCGCCATCTCCGATACTTTCAACTTTCAGCCACAATAGTCCCTCAACATCAAGCCGAAAAACCTCCACATCGTCCACGACATTGATCGATTTTCTTGACAAAAGAAAAACCAACAGCATCTCGCCATTAAGTTCGACAAAAAATTCCCTAAACTGTCTTGATATGTTACATGGAATGGCCCTGCCTTTGCTAACACCGGTGACCTCGAAACCGGAACTAGTGTCCTCTATCACCACAAGGCTCCCCTGCAAACTCAACATGTAGAACTTCCCTTTGAATCCAAAACCATGACAAAATTCCATATTCCGCCCTGGATTATACGGATCTTTGACCGTATAGTCTCGTAAGTTCCACTTCATTTTATCTTTATGACCATCGAACTTCTCCAATTCAAATTCACAGAATGCGAAACTTTGAGAAGATTGGCCGGTCAATACCATGACATGACAGTTGATCTCGTTCTCATCCGGAGTCACTGCCATAAATTCGAAAGGATGATCTTCGAAACTCCAGCAATAATGTCTTACACAACCGTAGCTTGGACCACACCAGTGACAGTCAGGCCGTAAGCAACGATTAGAGACATTAGACAACTTGGAAGAGAAACCAGACAAAGAAAACACATTTTCGAATGTCTTGAACTGACCCCTTGGACGATAATGAGTGGAGACTATTGCCCGGTGCATAGGAAACTCTTGGTCGAATTCGATCTCAAAAATATGTTTGCCGCTTATATTTTCATGATTGTTGCACGAATAATTTGTGTCGATTTCAACAAGTTGTGGCCATGGTGACTTGCCGCCTGGGTTGCATTGTTTGGGAGTGGGTCTCCATATCTTGGTGACTCCACCATAATAAATGATGATTTGCCTCCCATATACATTTACTACGTTGCTGAGCTTCTGAGAAAGGTCGGGAAAAGAATATTGGTTTCTTGAGTCATCATTTTTCATCTTGTTTGCTTTCATTATGGCCATTGTTTGGTATTTTGTTGAATTGAAAAGGTTGAAGTTTAAGATGAAATATTGCGAGGCTAGATAGATATACTGAGTAACTTGGCCTTGGCCTCCAAGCATGAATTCATTAATTAACTATTGTTGGTTGAACAAGATGAGTCTTATCAAATAAAATGTCCATGACTTGCATGTTGAGCAACAACATATTTGAATGGGTTGGTAGAGGGTGTCAAAGAAGATCAGCTCAACAGACAAATGATCAACATCAACATACAACTCCATTCATCTAGTTCACACTGCCACACTTGTTGACAATAAGACATGCTCATCACTATTTACTTACAATACTAGCAGCCCAAATCTATCTTATTAATTAGGTTGATTTTGTTCGACAAACTGGGCGATTGTAGTAGTATTAGAGTACCATATTGTACTTCAAACTCATCGAATATACTATGAAAACAGTAATTCATATGCAACTGTCATATGAACTATGAACTTTTCTTATAGAAGTGATTAATATATCAGACATGTATCTGTCAAACTTGTTTGAGTCCGTAAAGAGATATAACATGTAGACATATCTTCTTCCAACTCACCACGGAATAATGATGAATTTACATCTATTGGTTGTATGATCATGCAGAACTGAGTAACTCTCCTTCAAAAATGCTCTTCATGATTCAATACATTTCAGGTACATTTTCACATTAATAAAATTGACATTATTATAGAGATTGTGATCACCATTTGCCAGGATGATCACGTTTTCTTCTTCTAGGCATAGGAGGATCCTCTAGATCAATAGGTTCATCCCATTTCATGTAGTCATTTGTAACTCCTGAAGCTGGAAAAATTTGGCCTATTTTCATATCATACACAAACCACAAATTCTCATTGAGTATTCTACTATGTCTGAAGTATATGCAGTTTTTTCTGCATCCAATTTTCTCTGCCTTTATCCCCATACAACATTCGTCTTCAAGAAACATCGCACCGTCACCGAGACTTTCAACTTTGAGCCACAACAGCTTCGCCACATCAAGCCGAAAAACCTCAACATCATCTACAACATTGATCGACTTTCTTGACACAAGAAAAACCAACAGTATTTCACCATTAAGTTCCACGAAAAACTCCCTATACTGCCTCGATTTGTTACAAGGCACAGCCCTGCTTTTACTAACACCTGTGACCTCCAAACTGGAACCGGTGTCCTCCATTACCACAAGACTCCCCTGCAAACTCAACATGTAAAACTTCCCTTTGAATCCGACACCATGACAGAATTTCATATTCCGCCCTGAATTATAAGGATCTTTGACCTCGTAGTCTCGTAAGTTCCACTTCCATTCATTACATGACGCTGACCATTCATATAATGCGAAAGTGTGAGAAGACTGGCCGGTCAATACCAAGACACGACGGTTGATCCTGATCAAATCCGATGGCACTACTGCTGCAAATTTGAAAGGGAGATTATTGAGATCCCACTGTGGAAGAAATATGCAAAGTCCATCAGGACACCATAAGCAGCAATCAGACAAGTTTTTAGAGAAACTGAATAGAAACCCATTGGAGTAGCCCATGTAATAACCCTCTTTAACACGGTTATGATATGATATTCTCTTGTAAAAAGGGTAGGGGTACTCTTGGTGGAATTTGATCTCAAAACTGTGGTTGTGCGTATTTTGGTGATTGATGCACGGCTTTGTGTCGATTTCAACGAGCTGTGGCCACGGTGAGTTGACGTGGCTGCATTGCTTCGGAGTTGATCTCCATGTCTTGGTAACACCACCAAAAGAAGTGATGTTTAGCATTAGTTTGCTTTGTCTTGGAATAAGGCTGAGGAGTTGCTGGGGAAGGTTAGGCCAAGAATGTTGGTTATTTGGCTCATCATTTTTCTTATTGTTTGCTTTCATTTTGGCCATTGTTGAGTATTAATTGGATTGATATTGAAGCTTTAGATGTATATATGTGAGGTCAGATAGGATAGATATATTGAACATGGCCTTGGCCTCCAAGCATGGGATCGCTCATTAAGTATTAATAATTGTGGAACATGATTACAAGTTAAATATTTCCTGCAAATCGTCTAACATGTTGAAATAAACTATAAAGTCAATGCCTTGTTGTGCAAGAACATACTTCAATGAGCCAATGGAGGTTTAATTAGTGGCCATTAAATTGCATGAACATACTTCAATGAGCCACAATTCGGGTTAACAAACTTGTTGTATTAAGTTCATTCACCACATTTTAGGTACAATTTGCAGAAAATTAACAATATTACAGAAAGTCTCATGTTTAAATCGATATAAAATTTTATTATATCGAGAACAAATCGGGTTTATGAAAATTGTGATCACCATGCCGTTTCCAGCATGATCACGTTTGTTTTCTTCCAGGCTCAGGGGATCGATCCTCTAGAACAACAGATTAATCCCTCTTCATGTCACCTGTGCCTCAGAAACTGGAAAACTTTGGCCTATTTTCATATCAAACACGAACCACAAATCCTCATTAACTCGACCACGAGTGGTAAAGTATATGCAATTCTTTCTGTACCCAATTATTTTCCCTGCATTTATCCCCACACAACATGTTTCCTCAACAAACAACGCGCCATCTCCGAGACTTTCTACTTTGAGCCACAATGATCCCTGATCATCAAGCCCAAAAACCTCCACATCGTCCACTACACTGATCGAATTTCTTGACACAAGAAAAACCAACAGCAGCTTGCCATTCAGTTCGATGAAAAACTCCCTAAATTGTCTTGATATGTTACATGGAACAGCCCTGCCTTTGCTAACACCGGTGACCAGGCTCGGACCCATGTACATTTAAGGGACCGAATCGCGGTCCCTCAATTTTAGACATGAAATGACTATTATACTCTTTTAAAAAATGTAGTGAATAGTAATATATTTAGTAAGAATGAATTATGAAAGAAATTTGTAAATCTCTGGTGCATTTATGTTTCATAAAGCTTTCCCTGCTAATTAATCACAAGCTAAATTTTCCAATCATTTTATTTATATTGTTTTCTACCATTTACTTGACATTTTTCATTGTTTCTTTATAATTCAGCAATAATTTTTTATTATTT
>JAYMSP010007108.1:0-10476 GCA_036897095.1 Plantago elongata
GATTGGATTGGACCACTGATAATACTAAATTGGTTGGCAAGGTCTTAATCTTCATGATGACCAGCTTCTGTTGAAATTGGCCTGTCCCTATCTTTTAACATCTGACATGAGATCTTTGAATAGATTAAAAGAAAAATGGGCTCTATGACGTTACTGATTAACCAAAAGTTATCCCTGGTAAAACGCTTCAGATATCCTTTCAGTTTTACCAGTCGGGATACTGAACCGGAAATTTTATATTCGAACTTGACATATTTCAAAACTCGAGGCCACAACACGACTGAAAGTCCGGAACAGATCAGGTTACAGAGTCCTTACAGTGATGCAATACAATTTCCCTTTAGCAGAAAACGTTGAATCGACGATGATGCAAATGAGAGATATCAGATAGAGGTCTCGCAGCTAGAGACAAAAGGATGACATTTCAAAATTGGCGGTTTATTAGACTAAAATGATGAAGTGTTAAAATTGGACTCTCATGTGTGGGGGTTTCTTTCTGATGTAAGCTGATTCGACTTTGTTTTCTTGACAAAGACGATTTGCCTTTGTTTTTCTTGACAAAGACAACATCCAGTTCACAGTGAGATCCATATATGCATTATTGCAGGCTGGGATTAGGGAAGAGCACAGTAAAAATGAGCCTAGTTCCAGAAGTTATCAGCTACAAATTAGAGAAGTGGTTGTGAACAGCGCGTAACTGCAGTTAAAATCCGCTTGCATGCTTTAAAACCTCATTACATAGCTTCTGAATTTACGCGCTCTGCTAGATTCGTCACATTTCTATCAACAGATCAAATTCTGGTAGGAAACAGATTTTAAGGAAGACGAGGAACTGGAACAGAATTTTGCGATGGAAACCATCATTTTCTTTATTTCAGAAATCAGTAGGTACAAGTAAATCACTGTAAAAGAACTACTTACCCCAAAATTTACCCTGAAATAGCAGGTGTAAAACTTTGAAGAACTTCAAAGATTCACTATCTCCATCCTTCTAACCAATGTGATAAATACCCAGCTATAAAGAACAGACGAATAACGCTACCAAAAACACGATCAGATTAAGGACACGAACAACCTGCAAAACAAGAAAAGAAACAACATTATATATGCGAATAAGCTGAATGTTTTCTAACTGAAATAAATCTGGCAATGGCTAGACATCTCTTACATTCTTTCTTGAAGCAGAGTATTCCATATGTGGATCTGCTGATATTCCGGGAATAAAACTCTGTCCTCCATTTCCATCATCTCCACCTCCGCCTCCGCCTCCGCCTCCGACTCCCTGTAATCCAATATTATAGACAGCAGTACCATTAGGATAGTACAATCCATAATTTCTCTCAGACGTTGGACCGGTCTTCTGATTCTCGTTAAAAAGTGCAAACACGTAAATGTCAAGCGGTATGGATGGATTCGCTGGGGTCCCTTTCTTCTGCTGCATACGCTTAAGTAAGTTACCGTTATACAGTCTGGCATTTTCCGGTGTAGCCCCTGTCTCGTCTGAATCTCCTCTAGATGGCCAGCCTGTCTCGGAAACTTTAACTTGTATATTGGTATGTCCCATAGCTTTGATTGCTGAGTAAACGGCATCTAGTTGTGCGTCTAACATGTTATCGTAGTGCAAATTCGTAGCTGGATCAGTCATCCCCTCATTAGGTTGGAAAAGCACGTAGTTTAGTGATACCTCATTCGGACTACCCTTGTAAGCGAAGAAAGGGTAAGCATTTATAAGAAATGGCGAGCCGGTTTGTGAGTGAAACTGGAGAATTCTCTGAAGATACTCAGCGAGATTTGGCTTGAACGAGCCTGCAGAAGGCGGGTACGAATTGGCCAGAATATCATATGAATGAGCGGTCGTCACATTCACCTGCTTGCTCAGACCAAGACTCGAGAGTGCATCGTATACATTTTGCATAGCCGGGACAAGAAACGGGATCAATTCAGTGTTGTTGGTGCTCAGGAGTTCATTCCCGACAAATATGCAATTGATCTTTGAACCGTAAGGTTGCACGTTCTGCCGAACCCAAGCTAGCGCTTGTGCAGGATCACTCATTCTTTGGAGAAACTCATTTCCTAATCCAATCACGAATTCAACATCCGTGTTGGCGAATGCCGTTAGTACCCTTGGATCGGCATCGTAGAGCTTCACTCGACTTATATTGAGGGATCGGAGGAGGGACGAGACGCGTGCGGGTGGTGGGAGATTGTCAGCAATCTGGCCATAGTTAATTCCCACTCCAACACCATGATTCCCAAAAATGCAGCCTGCAATATACATGTCAAAATATCAGGTTAAAATCTCTAGGGATTAATTTGGGATAAATTTTGAGTAGACTTTTTCAATTAAAATTAAACTTTTTTACAAAATATTTTATTTGAGTGGGGAAATGACCGGCTCCAGCGGTATGACAAACGGCCTTAAATTCTCAACGAAATCCCTTCCAACACATAACTAACACAGTAAAACAACACAGTGAAACAATAAACTCTTGTGTAGCTCAGTTGTTGGTATGACACACAACCAATAGGTTGAGTATTCGAGTGAGTGATCTTTTATTCACTTCAAAAGAACACCTAAAAACAATGAAATACAGAGCCTCCTCTGTAAGTTGCATGAGTACCAACTCTCAATAGTCTTAACAGAACATGCAATCAGGCAAATAAATCATGTAAATAATCAAACAATCATCAACAAAGGCAACTCCTTTTCAACAAAAATCAGTAACCCAAATCAAGAATGCCACCAAAGCATACACAATTCCTCATAAACTCAGAAACCCTGCTGCCAAATACTAAAAAAACCACACTCCACCCCAAAAATTCACACCTTGGCAATCACACAAACTCAACTATCTCCTCAAAAGCTAAAAAAAACACAAAACCCATGAAGAAGAACTTCTCCAAATGTGAAAAAGAATGCAGCTTTTCAAGAAAAAACACATGTAACCAATCTCCCAAGTTCAAGAAACAGGGTACTCTTAGTCTCTAGCTGAAATAGAAGTGGAAGAAGAAAGGTAGAAGAACCTGAAAAGGTGAGGAGAAGGAGAAGAACCCGGAAAAGGGTGGCCATTTTACTACAACAATCTCAGAGCCACAGAGGTGCTTTGGTCTAGGGTGGCTCCCTATATATCTTGGTGTGAGCGTTACGCGTTAAGCAATAATACCAATAATATAGGATTGGATCAAGTAATTGAATTCACCTTTTTGTTTTTTATAAAAGGAGATGAGAGTACTTGACCTTTTTATAATAGTGTGGATTTTATAAAAGCACAGAGGTGTATGAGGTGTAAAATGGGAAAACTCTAGAGGAGCTAGCTAGCTGCTATTTTCTGTAGGATTCCCACTTGGGTCTTCTTATTGTTTGCTATGTCTTTAAGCTTCCATGTTTCAGCCTTTCACCACCTGGTTAACTTTTCTGTGTCCTTATCATGACAACAAAAGAGAAAGAAACATGTCTGGGGAAGTTCTATTTTGATACGCGGTGTTTATCACTATGTAGGTTGAGTTTGTCGATCTTTATTTTTA
Organism: Plantago elongata; assembly: GCA_036897095.1. Classification (NCBI taxonomy): domain Eukaryota; kingdom Viridiplantae; phylum Streptophyta; class Magnoliopsida; order Lamiales; family Plantaginaceae; genus Plantago; species Plantago elongata. Next base: position 3,526 of record JAYMSP010007108.1, read on the forward strand.
TCAGAGGCGAACACAAAATTTCAACTTGAAGAGGGGGCCGAAACTATATATATGAGAATTTTTTTGAGGATTGGTGTTAAAATTCAAAATTTTGAAAAATATTACTTATTAGAAAAAAAAAATCGAAGTTAGGGGAGGTCTGCCCCCTGACTCTTATAGTTCGTTAGAGATGTTACTGTTGGATTCACTATATGAAGTATAGACCTAATCGAGAATGTGTAATTCGAAGCGATTATGAAAGTCCAAAATTGCCCGGAGGTATTGTAATCATTGCCATAGGAATCCAAGCTCCATGTTTTCTCTGTTCTTTTGTCATGCCAATGTCTTTCCCAAGAGTAGATAGATTGGGAAGGATAGATAAGATTCTTTCCAGTTTTCTCCAAGATAAGATGCCATATGTATCCATGTAAGGGGATGTTAGATTGGTGTTAAATCTTACATTGTGGACAATAATGAATTTATCTACTACTTGTGGATACTCAATTACACTATCTCTGATTGTGAAAGAACCATTATGAATTTAATCTATATCACATACACAAATATATTACATCCTTAATGATATATATTATTTTTATCTGTAAACTGATTTAGTTAAATTCAATTCAGTTTAGTTCAATTCGATTCAGTTTAGTTCACTTGGTAAAAAAATCTATATAAACATCTACATCAATTAGTATTAAACCGACCAACTCATAGCTTTTCTGGCTTTATATTTACTCATAAGACACGTTGCAAAATACTATGCACATTGCACAGACATCTTCATTCATCCCATTCATCCCATAATGTTACTTTTAACATGAGCAAACATGTCAACTGATTTTAATTTGTACCTCATGTCACTATCCTAAAGTTTAAGAAAATTTAATAGGAATGATGACACTAAATATCACACCGACTATAATTTGCAGTTTCAACAATTTTATTCAATCGTATACCATGTATATTCTAAATATTAACTGATTAATGATCTAAACTGTTTGGTATAAAATTAAAGTTGAATTTCTTCATTAACATTAAACTTTTATATAATATTTATAATGAAAAATATCATCATAATTTAAAGAATTCAACTCCGATACTATGCGAATATAACAATACCATCCAGATTAGTGATGGGAATCCCGAAATCTTTCTCGGGACTCGCGTACGTTGCATGTTGGGCGCTACATCTAGTTAATTGATTAATTAATCAATCTTGTTAATATTCTATATCGCATATAATAAAATATTATAATGAATTAATACTGTTACCTTTTCGTCCATGTTAATTCACATTATTTCTCATCCTTGAAAGAATAGGGTGATATTTTAATTTATAAACCTTAGGATACAAGTAACTAGTATGTGAAAACTAAAAAGAAAACAATAAATGCAAGATCGTACATTAATTGGAAGTCGGCCCTCAAACAAAAATCAAATTGATGACCTTTTACATTAGATATTTACCAGAACTACCGTGTCATACATATATGTATAAATATATAATTATAGTTGTTCGCTTATATAAATATTAAACATGGTATTAATCAGACAATATACTTCAAGAATATACATGCATCTACACATATACAAGTCGCTTTCACTATTTATATATGACAAACTATTAGGCGTGTGCATTTAAATCATTCATATATCAAATAATATTCTTATAAGAGTCAAAAACATCAATTTACACCAAAGTATCATACTTTCACGATGTTTAATAAAACTAGTTAAAAGATAGTTATTAGTTGAAAAAGTAGCTGGTAATTGAATAATTAGATGTTTAATAAAACTAGTTAAAAGATAGTTATTAGTTGAAAAAGTAGCTGGTAATTGAATAATTAGTTGGTAGTTGATTAAGTAAGTTAACTTGATTAATTTTTCAGCTAGATTGTTTGGAAAGCTGCACATTCACGTAACGAATTCGTTTTAAAAATTATAAAACTGAAAGTCTAACTGAAAAGGTAATGATAAATAGAATATTTATAATTTCATATATAGAGAGAGAGAATCATTATGTGTGAACAATTTATGTTGACAGAAAGGGACAAGCTAATGAAACAGTACTGCTAATATTTATTTAATGAGGTCATTATCTTATCACTTGCACTAGAAGCCGCAATTATGTGTGAATTGTGATACACCAAGATAATTCAAGTTTACAACTGTATTATTGAGGACATTATCATAAACTTGTTCATCTCGAAAGGTTGTCAAAAATTCAATGCATGGGATTTTACTATTATTAGTGCTTCAAATTGATTTTGTGTTTATATGGTCGACAATGAATTAAATTAATGCTACTTGATTTGACACCCAATTAGGCAATTACATTGGCTGGTAGAGATGCTTAAACCAAAATCATTATAATTTAGACTCGTGGAATCGATGTGAGTGGATGGTTATTTTAGTATAGAATTCGAGCAGTTTTCAATTAAAATTATATTTTTTTGTATAAAATATTTAATTTAAGTGGGGGTGGCCGCCCAGCAGTATAACAAACAGAGCCTATATTTCTGAAAACAAACTCTACACTTTCATGAGTACAAGTGAAATTTTGAAGTGAAAGATAATTTCGAATCTATTTTATCTACGAACATAATAGTGATGAATATAATAGTGATGTAACATTATATCATCATCTTCGTAATATAAAAAATTATATATAAACCGACTAACAATTATATTTCATTTGGAGTTCAACTGCACTTTCATGTGTGCTAGGTCAATTTCGTCCACCTCCTATTTCCTACTCAAACTTTATTACAACTAAATTGTTCTTATGATACTTATTGGTGTTCTCATTATCTTCTACGTTTATGTAACATTTTTTAGGTGTTATAAATAGTATTCTTTCATGGTATATGAATTTGACATTTATTCATACATCCTACTGATATTTAAGGGGATGATCAATTGGCATGGTATTTGAATGGAAATGTTAGTGAAATTGTGTTTGGAATGGAATTGAAATAATGGAGATATTTAAAATGTATTTTAGATCAAATTATTGTTCACTAAATTAAATGGGATCATTTAAATGCCAGATCAATAATACCTAAAATGTTATTGTAATGCCGAATCACTACATACTGTATATGCAACTTTTGTTCATAACTTTTGCAGTAATGATGAGCTTTATTCTTATTCTCCATGTTAAAGCTACATGATATACAGAAAAAAGCTATATCCCAAAGAACCAATTTCCAACTTTTAGCTAGCTTTTCTTATTAATTTAGTGCTCTGCCATTGTAGAAGTAGACTTATTTTGGTACCCTGTGGTTTGGTCGTTTTGATATTCCTTGGCCCTGCATGACTTCGAATTTCCAGTTTGACTATATACCGTATTCTCTTCAATTGAAATTTATTGAACTGAACTGTACGAATTTAACCATAAGATACACAAAATACTTCTACTTGTTACATTGAAACACCAAGTTCCAAATTTTCATTATAAGATATGAGTTTCACAAGTTCTAAACTAAAAATGAAGTTTAATCGCTTGAGTCACGGTATCTAAAACCTTTGTGGAGTTTCTGATTTTCCCTGACAACCTGAAGAGACAGGAAAAGGAAAAAAATTCATTAGGGGGCTGATTGATGATTTACATGGCATTTGAATGAGAATTTTGATGAAATTGTGTTTGAAATGAAATTGAAATGGGAATATTTGAAGTGTATTTTAGATCAAATCAATGTTCATCGAGTCAAACAGGGGCATTTAAGTGCCTAACCAATCAGCCCCTAGAACATGATTTATAATGGATAGGTTCTAATATAAACACAATACATAACATCTAATATATACTACTTGACAAAACACGAAGTATAGGGTTGATAAAATTAAATTACATATTGGTATAAAATTTGAGTGGTCGTTTTTAATTGAAATTGAATTTTTATGTACTAAATATTCAATTTGAATGGTAAGATGACAACTTTAAAGAATGCCCAAATAATGCTTCTAGAAAATCAAACTTCACTACTTAATAATCAAGTTTGTTGAGAAACATGAGATGAACTTTGGCAGAAAGAAACATTAAATACAGAAAAGTTGCAAACTGTCACACTCTACTCTTTGATAATTTAACCAGCAAGTCCTCTAGTATAAATACATTACATGCACGAACGGAAAATTAGGAGGATAGAATAATAATAATAATAATAAAGAATTACATGAGTTAGTAAATTTTTAATGTTAAGACTACAAATTAGACTAAATTAGATAGTAAAATAGTATAAATATTATATAGAAAAATTACGAAGCTTTTACGAGGGGGGGAGAGGGGGGGGGGTTGAAGAGGCGATTGAAGAGGTAAAAGGGCGAGCGACTGAAGAGTGAAATTGAATGTAAGAAATGTTTTAGGGGTTAATGTTAGTATATTTGTTTTGTTTTTAATTTTATATAAAATAATAATTATAAATCTATGTTCACAAATACTCGAGCAATAACCTACCAAGCTCGAAAAACTTTCGGTAATTACTCAAACACATTCGAGTTTGGTCAACTCGATAACGAACCGAACATTGACCAAAAAAAATTTACGAAAATTCACGAACGATTTTATTCATTTACACGCCTAATTCCGAGTAAATATGAATCACACATAAATACAATTTATTTATCCAATGGATAACATAGCATGTTTTGACAGACTCACTCGTACTTTTTAGTGCTCTAGTCTTGATTGGAATTTTTTATCAATGTAAGCTGATATAAATTTACTGAAATGTTATAATGAGTAATAGTGTATAGACCATTCCAGACATAGGTTGTGAAAAGTTAAACAACTCAACTTTCCATAATAGGAATTCACCATCCTTATCAAGTTGGTTACGCTGGTAACATAGCATGTAAGAGTAAAGGAAAGGTACTAGAAGACCAAAAGTTGGAGGGAGGAAATCTTGTCATTCTGAGTATCTGAATAGTTAACTTGCAGATTGCCTTTGGTTCGATCCTCTTTAACCGTATATTGTCATTCGACGATTGCCTTTGATTCGATGCTCTTTAACCATAACTTGCGGATAACACGAACATGAATTATATTGATAATCGAAGCTAAATTTTTGGTTTTGTATTTACCACAGATCATGGTGTTAGTTGAGTTTACTTCTTCAAATTCGAGTACAATACTCAATGGAAGAATATTTTCATGAGTTTTATCCAGTCGATTGCATCCTTGTAGGGACGTCGTATCCCAAATGTAGAATAAATATTTTTATTTTTCTAATTTAATATTCATAAGGCGAAAAGGCCATCGCCTTACTGGCCTTTCGCCTTATGAATTTAAATTAGAAAAATACATACAATAACAAAATCAAATTTACCTTCTATAATATTTTTGAAAATAAAATAATATTTTCTTAGAATTATCTATTTTTTGTTTTAATATATTAATATTTAACGGAATAAATATCTTAATTTTTTTGATTTATTACATGTTGTCAGGTAGGATGAAAACCTACCCGGCCATAGAAAAGTCATGTTATTGGTGTTTGTGATTAATTGTGATAGAATATAACCTGCAAAATAAGTCATGTTATTAAGATTAATTTTCCTTAAATCAGGTAAAGACAGAATAAGGAAACATTCCTTAAATAAAATCCTATTTATAAAAATAAATAGAAATTAAAATTTGTACTCGGAACAAAAACCTACCGAATAAAAAAACATTCCTTAAATAAATTTTTAATTATAATAGACAGCATCTACAAAATTCTGATGGAGTATGTTACTAATAAAACCATTCATCATATTAACTTTATTAGTAATCAAACATTTTATATTATTAACGAAGTAAATACTATTTTAATATGAAAAAACATAAATGTTGATAACATAGATGTTTGATTAATTAGGAAAGATACTTCATGAGGCATTACATATTTACCACTCTGCACATTTGGCCATGTAACTTTTTCAGTGCTACTTTTGGTCCTCTAAATTATAAAAAAAGTTATTACTTCGATGATGATTCCAACTATACAATTCTAAAGTTTTATATTATCAACCAATTGTTGGTACGAAAATTGCAAAATGTACAAGTTCGTTGATGATTTTTAGCAAGTGTTGAGAGTGATTTGCAACGATGGATATTGGATATAGAACTCTATTGCAATAAAATACAAGACCTAGAGGCCAGAAAGATTACAAGCTAGTCTGATCAGATTAACTCCTACCAGCTAACTCTTGAGGTAAAATACACATACTACTGGAGAAATGTGTACCTCATCAAAAAAGATACAAAATTTACTCCATGCTGTGAAATTTCTAACCGGATGAAAAATCCTTAGCAGATTCATCCAAAATCTAAGTTGAATTAAGAAACAAAAGACAACGAAACTTAACTCAGTTGGTGAGACGCTTCATCTACAACTAATAGATCGGGGCACCCTTTAGCCGTTTTAAAAAAAAAGAATTAAGCTAAAAAAAACAAGCACCATTAAGCATTCGAGCATCATGATGTACGAACTCATTTTCCACTCGAAACACAAAAGTAGCCCAAGTTATTATATATTATAACCATTTTGACAATTGAAGAACATACTGAGGTAACAAAGACAAATCAAATGCTGGTATCCAGAAACATCACTAAGAAATGAAAGTTCAACATTAAAACATAATAGTAATGTCTACTCGATAACTTCATAGGCAAACTCAGTTCCTGGACCATGACAACCCAATAACCACAAGATGAAGCTAAATTGATCAGTATAGATCACTTTCCTTATGGGTGTGAATCACGCAATCCGCAGTCGGGTACGAGACACAAGTCAGCAAGTATCCCTCACCTGTTTGGTTGTCATCAAGAAACGAACCGTCGGATTGGTCAACAGAACCAGACTCCATCTTCCCAGCACAAGTGGAGCAAGCACCGGCTCTGCAAGAGTATGGTAGTTCAACTCCAGCATCCTCTGCTGAGTCCAGGATGTATGCATCATCAGGAGCGTCAAACTCACTCAC
>JAYMSP010007109.1:0-10474 GCA_036897095.1 Plantago elongata
TACATGTCTCTGAATATATGACATCATTGAGTCAAGGAGCATGCTAGCTTTCAGAAAGACTCATGTGTCCATTGAGATTATATGACAAAGAAATAGTACAGTGTATTAATTACAACGAATGAAAAGTCGATCAAGCTTGGTCCTCTCTGAAAAATGAGAAAGGGACTTCTGAGTACTTATTTCGAGATATCAGGGGACTGAATTTTGAGAAGGTCTAACGGATACTATTCAAAGGACTCTCAAATTCATCTATAAATATCGCCACTTAGAAGCTGAGAAATACACACATGAACTACACTCATACTTTCATATCAAGCAAGTATTCTCTCAAGCATACATACTACAATTCTCCAAGCTTACTGTTATGACTATCAAGCTCAATGAATCACTAGTAGTTCTAGTGTCATGAACCTATAACAAGAGTTTGTTATTCATGAAAGAGTTGAACTTTCGAATACCCTTTCTGAAGCTCATTCTCCATAACAGATACCAACATTTGGGTCAGAAAGGAGAAACCTACCATATACTGAACAAGTATATTAAGTAGTGTAATCTCTTCAAGCTCTCTAAACACATAGCTGGAAAGTTATAAGAGAAGCTTATCTGACAATCATCATATAACCAACACCATCTAGGCGTGGAGTACATGAAGTAATTGGTTTGGGAAATCAAGGAAAAACTCCAAGGTTATCTTGAGTACAGTAAGTACTTGGCTCGAGGAGCTAGGGAAAAACTCAGGGGGAACATTTGGTTGGGAACCATTAGTTTGTAGGGATCTTAGAATAGGACTTATTGTAAGGAGAACTCAATTGTCTGTTCTAGTGAATTCCAGGTCTCAGAAAGGCCGAAGTGAACTAGTTGGAGGATTACGCCACCTCCAGATACCACTATAAACTGATGTGTTATTTACTTTATTGTACTTGCATTCTAGCATAACACAAACACACACATACATTATTACTGCAAAGCACATTTACATTTATCTATCGCTTAAAGCTTTTCGCTCTCTGAATCTAAGTATCAAAAATCTACCAGTTTCTAAGAAAGAATGTTTATCGATGAAAATTTGAAAAGACTATTCACCCCCCCCCCCCCCGGCCTTTTCCTTTGCCCTTATTGGGACCAACATTTTCATAGCTATGTTGTAATGTGATTGTGTTTTTTTCTGAAATCTCGCACACACACCAATTGCATATTGAATATCAAGTCTACTTGTTGTAAGGTAGAGTAGTAAACCTATCAATTTCCTATACTTATGTTCTTCAACACTCTTATCAGATTCAGTATAAGTCATTGTGGTTCCTATGCTCATAGGTATCTTGGCAATCTTTTCAGAAGGCTTAAGATTAAAATTGTTGAGCATATTCTTTGCATACTTTTTTTTACTAATGAATATTTCATAATCAAGTTGCTTGACTTGCAATCCTAGAAAATATTTCAATTCTCCCATCATGCTCATCTCAAATTTGCTTTTCATGAGATTTGCAAAGTCATCACAAATTTCCTTGTCTTTAGATCCAAATATAATGTCATCAACATATACTTGAACTAAAAGTAGTTTCTCTTCATGATTTAATGTAAATAAAGTTTTATCAACTTCACCTTTCTTAAAACCACTTTCCAGAAGGTATTTGGCCAAAGTACCATACCATGCTCTTGGAGCCTGTTTCAGTCCATACAAAGTCGTTTGAAATTTATAGACCATATACTTTCTGAGGAAACTTCAAAGCCTGGTGATTAATCGACATAAACTTCCCCTGCAAGTTCACCATTCAGAAATGCACTCTTGACATCCATTTGGTAAACCTTAAAGTCATTATGAGCTACAATGGCTAGAAAGAGTCTTATTGCATCCAATCATGCAGCTGGTGCATATGACTCATCAAAATCTAAACTTTCAATTTGGGTAAATCCCTTGGCAACCAACCTAGCATTGTTTCTGGTTATTTCACCAGACCCATTCATTTTGTTTCTTTAAACCTACTTAGTTCCAATCACATATATTACTACAAATGGAACTAGTTTTCAGACCTTGTTTCTCTCAAATTGATCCAACTCTTCTTGCATTGCAGAGATCCAGTCTTTATCCTTTCAGAGGGTTCTTCTTAAGAATCCTCGATCATAAGTTCCTTGAACCTATATGAGAGTTATTCATCAAGGGGTACTTTCTTGCTACCTTCATAGAATACTACATGAACTCATTCTTCAATCTTCTTTGCTCTCTTGTTGTATACTCTGTAGGTTTTGCTATTCATAGAATAACCATGAAATACACCTTCATCTGCCTTTGGTTGAAATGTTCTCAGATATAGTTTTCCATTGTTAAGAACAAAACATCTACTACCAAACATTTTCAGATGTTTGATATTAGGGGGTCTACCAACCGAAAGCTCAGAAGGAGTGTTGTCATGGTGTTTGTTTATCAAACATCTGTTCTGAGTGTAGCATGTTGTATTTATAGCTTCAACCCAATAAATTTTCACTTATTTTAGTGTCAGATAGCATTGTCCTTGCAGCTTCTTTAAGGGTCCTATTCTTCTTTTCAGCAACACCATAATGTTGTGGTGTTCTTACAAAAGATAGTTGATGTTGTATACCTTTGAAGGTCAAAACTCTTTTATGTACTGGTTGAAAATTCAGTACCATGATATATTCTGATTGCAGATGCCTTGTCATTTTTCATGACTTCAAGCTTGTTCAACAAGTTTGGTATCTACACCATAGCATCAGATTTTTGTTTCAGAAAGACTACCCAGGTAAACCTAGAGAAATCATCTACAACAACCAGACCATACTTCTGCATAACTAGTTACAGATGATTAAAAAAGATCCATGTATAATAGTTGCAGTTGTCTAACACATGAATGTCTGGTTTTGGACTTCAAAAAGGTTTTGGATTGTTTCCCTAGTTGACAAGGAGAGCAAACACCGTCGTTTCTGAAAGTTGTTTTAGGTAATCAAACAACTAACTCTTTGTTGGCAATTTTGTTCAGACTTTTGAAATTCAAATGACTCATTCTCTTGTGCCATAACCAGTGTTCTTCAGTGTAACCTGATTGACATACCATGAGACATTCTTCAGTTGTGGCAGATGTCCAATCAGTGACACATATACTTCATTTCCGTCGTGCAACCAAGACTGTCTGCTTTGACTCATTGTCAATCAATTTGCAGAATTTCGATTTGATTTGCACCGAATATCCCCTATCTCCAAACTGGCTCATAAGAGGATTATATTTCAAACCTTTAACATGTAATACGTAAGAGATTGTAAGGGATCCTAATTTAACGTTGCCAAATCCTATGGAAGGATTTAATTCTCCTCCAGCAAACCTGATGTTTGGTCCAGTATTGCATATTCTATAATCGACCAAGTTTGCTTTGTCTCTTGTCATGTGCTTCCCGCATCCACTATCAAATAACCATTGGGCCTTAGTCCAAGACGCGTTCTGCACAAAACTGGAAACATGAGTTGGGTTCTTTCTTCAGAAACAGAACCATCTAGAGTAAACATTCTTCTTGTGGGAATCCATGTTTAAATTAATCTCTTAGGAGAAGGTTTTTGTCTACTTGGAACATAAGGAGGAATTCTAGAATTATGAAGATCAATTTTCTTTCTTGGGGTGTTCCTTAGTGTTCCTCGTGGTGGCTTTAGAGACTTGTCAGGTTTCTGAGTTTGTTTTCAGCAAGCTTAGTCTTCTAGGCCAAGTTTCTTATAGCCCTGGCATTCAATTTTTCAGTGGCTTGGGATTGCTTCGACTTCTGATAATTGCTATATGCAATTCTAACTTTCCACCATTGTTCTTGTCCTTCCTTATATTGTTGCATGAGAACTTTCCCAATAGCACGATAGTCAATACCATTTCAAGCACCATTGGCTTTCTGAACACGATTTCAGCAGCTTGCATTATCCCTATATTCATAGAATGGTACAGTGGAAAATACACCAAGTCCAGCAATACTTCCTTTCCTAGTAATACAACATTGTGGATGATCAAAAGTTTGAGGATCATGTTTCTTTCCAGAAACGTTTTACACAAGTTTCTTTGGGACTTGTTGTTCTCTCAAAGGATTGGAAGCAGCTTCCTTCCCTTTGTCAAGAACCTCAGCTTTCTGGCAAATGATATAGGTATCTTTGGAACCTTTATGTTGACTTTTTACAAAAGTCAACTTTTCATCACTCTTTTTCAGAGTAGTGAAGCTACTTGATTGAGCATCAAGTTCAAGTCCGCCGTTCTCAGAAGGATCTCTCATATATGATTGAACTTCTGTGAGAGTGTCACTAGCTTTGACAAATGATTTGAAGGAAATTTCTTTCTTTTTGAGTTCACCATTTTCAGAAAAAAGCTTCTTCATCTTCTCATTTAGATCATTCAAGGTCAGTGTAAGTGTGAGATTTCTGGGTGTATATAGGACACACTCCCAGAACTTATGTTCACCAAGTTAAGTATGTGTACTGGATATAGTGTACTAGATACACCCTACGACTGGACAGATTCTCACACTTGATATATATAATATGTTTATAGTTTTTTACCTTTATTGTAATCACTAATATTTTCACAGCTTTGGATATATGTGTGCAGAAAGGAACTCATAGAATTCATGGAGAATTGCAAGTCTAATACAAGAAGGATTGTACTTCACTTAGAGTTTCCTAAAGGAAGAAGAAGTCGATTGGGATAAGAACAAGACTCAATGTAGGACTCTCATGGTCACATAGACGTTCACCACTATTATATATAATGGGTCATGCATTGAAGAAGAATCCAAGAGTATCTACAAGTTCAAGTCAACAAGGATTGGAGTTTGAGTTGGAGTATATCTTGAAGTAGAAGACGATTAGGACTCAAACTGCAAGCAATAAAGATCACAACAAATCTAATGAGCTCTGGATGTTTTTGACAACAATATATACACTAAGAGCTCATCAAGATACAAAGAGAAATCAACGGATCTTCGACGATCAATCAAGAAAAACAAGAGTTTATTTATTCTTAGATTCACGATTTCTTTCATATGGTTCTAATCGTTTTCTATCTCAAACTTAGAGGTTGATAGATAGATTGATAGAGTTAATTCTTTATACTTGCTTAAATGTTTTTCATCTAGATATATTTGTAGAATAGATCTAGAGTAGTTATTTGTATTCATTATTCGTATAGTTGATATTTTCGCCATGAGGCTCGGTGGATTATAGAAATATAATCTGCTATAAACTTATATCTCTTTGTCATGTTATTTACGCTACATATCTGTTAAATTTGAGATTACGTTTCCAGATTAGATTTATATATAATCGAGCTTTATTTGATCGAGCATGGTATGGCGACTACACCCTAAATTGTTTTATACAGTTTTAGGTGTACTCGATACACTGCGCTTCAGGTTTAGCTTGTTTAGTACCAAATCCCGGTCCACTTGCTATTTCAGTCAGTTCATGAGAATTTTCATTCTCTGATATCTGCGACTTTAGAGATGCTATTTCAGCGTCATTACTCTCAGATACCTTGGTCAACTTAGAAACCTCTTTTTCAAGAGTTTCTTTGCATTTTCCAGAATCTTGGTTTTAGATTCAACAACCAAGAATTCTTTTTCATATCGAGCAAGTTCAAATATCATTCTTCTTCTGGCCAAAGCCTTGAGCTTGTTGAAAGCAGAACAATCACATTTGAAGTGACCAGATTTCTGACAATAGAAGCAAATATCATTTCCAATTTCAAAGACTTTAGTTTAACAACTTTTTGAGCGGGGTTGTTCTAAAGTTGTTCATTTGAATGTTCTTGTACTTATGACAGTTTGGGTCGGGATGCTTTTCAGCTTCTCCTCTGCTTTTCTCCATTCTATCTCTTGACTAACACATTTCTTCATGTGTTGAACAACACAAGCATTTTCTTTAGACACTTCCTTGGTATCCTTCTTTTTAGAAGTACCTTGCGTGACTAGAGCAACACTTTGTAACTTTTTAGCTGCAACCAATCCACGTTGTGTTGTCTCATAGTTCACATTGGCTAAATGTGAAAAGAGTTAAACTGGTGTAATTTGTGGCATTCCCTTATTAAAGTAGAAATATTGGTTATGTTCCCAATTTTGATTCAAACTTCTGAAGATGGTGTTCACCATCTCAGAATTCGAATATCTATCACTTTCTCCAAGTGCATCCATATCACTTATGAGAGTATTAAACCGAAATCAAGTTCTTCCAGAGTTTTAGTGAGACCTTGTTTAAAGTTATGAAACTTCAGTTTTGGAACTTCGAACTTGTTTTCCTCGATTTTCTCAGTTCCGGCACAAATTTCTTCAATCAATTGCCAGACAACTTTCGCCGTTTTAGCACACCACAGTTTGCACTATATATGTCCAGGTGTGGATCGAATGATGATGTTACAAGCTTGACCATCCAACCTGTGTCTCTTAGTATCTTCCGATGTCCAGAGTTCACGAGGCTTGTCTTCATACTCAACTTGACCAGTAGCACACAACCACTATCACTAGTAGGGGTGTTACTACCTTCAGCATCCTTGTCAGTGGTTCTTTGACCATCAAATACTCCAATGACTTGCTTGAGTTTTCTGATTTTGATAGGTCCTTCCTTGTTGACATAGATCATCTCATTACTGATAGCTTGCAGATGCATCATTATGTTGTTCTTCCATTTCTCGTAATACTCGAGCTTCAGAATCGGAACATCACTCAGAGACATACATGCACACTTAACATACAAATTAAAACGTCATCGGAAAGCGACAAAAACTTTTACCTATTTGGGGGATCGAGGTTCAGTGCAGAGGGCTTGGGAACCTCCTGCTGTGATACCATATGTTGGTCCAAATAACGACATAGGAAAAGACTAGGGGGGGGGGGTGAATAGTCTTTTCAAACTTTTGTCGATAAACACAGTTTCTTAGATATTTGTGGGTATCTGATACTTAATTTCAGAGAACGGAAAACTTCTGCGATAGATAAATACATAAACTAAATAACACAACAAGTATAGTGGTATCTGGAGGTGGCGTAACCTTCCAACTAATCCACTCGGCCTCTCAAAGACCTAGAGTCCACTAGAACATATAATTGACCTTACAATAATCCTATTCTAAGATTCGTAAAACAAATGGTTCTCAACCAAATGTTCCCTCTGAGTTGTTCCCTAGCTCTTAGAGCTAAGCACTTCATGTACTCAAGATAACATCGAAGCTATTCCTTGATTTTCCAAATCAAGTACTTCATGTACTCCAAGCCTTAATGGTGTTTGGTTATGAGTTGATTGTCATTTAAATTTATTTTATAACTTTTCAGCTATATCCAGAGAGCTTGTAAAATCAAGACTACTTAATATACTTATACAGTGTATGGCAGCTTGCTTTTACTGACCCAAGTTTATGATATTTGTTCAAGAGAATGAATCTCAAATAGTATCCAATGATTCAATTCTTTCACAAATTACAATACTTGTTGAAGGATCATGACACTTAGAACTACTAGTGATGTCTTAAGCTTTAGTTGTAACATAAAGCTTAGATAAAGATAGTAAGAATGCTCTTGCTTAGTCAAATAGAATGACTCATGAGCTAATACTCCAAGCTTGTTTTGAGAGCTATGACCTGTTCCTAACAGTTTTGGAACTTTATGAACATCATTAGAGGGCTATTTGGCATGGGATTAAATCGGTCCATTTGGCTAGATGAACAGTGATTTGGCCTAAATTACACTTCAAATACCCCATTTCAATTTCAATCCAAACACAATTTCACAAAAATCCATCCAAATGCCCATTCAAATTCTATACCATTAGCTCTTAGGTTTGATGTAAAGAACACTACTAAAAAAACCACTTAATTTAACCATTTTTATAATGACACAATCGAAAAAGGATGACTATAAACGATCTGGGGGTGTTTGGATGGGGATTTGAATATCCCCATTTGGCTCGATGAACAGTAATTTGACCTAAAATACACTTAAAATACCCCACTCAAACACAATTTTCACAAAAATCCACCCAAACAGCCACCTAATATAATTTCCAACCAAATAACTCTTAATTTAACCTTTTTTATATGACACAAATTAAAAAAAGTGATAATATATTATCTAATATTACTCTAGCCTAATATCACCCTTAATTTTTCAGGCGACTAGGGTAATTCTCTTCGTCTTCACTCTTCAGTCTTACCCCTCATCGTCACATCACTAGAGATCGTGATTTCTGGCTTATTTCTTCTCCTCCTCCCTGAAAGTCGATCAGTCCCAGCGAAAGTCGATCGATCCACACTCCACAACAAGCATCGATTAGTCACAGCAAGTATCGATTGACGATTAGTCAGCATCGATCGATCCACATCAATCCGACTTTCTCAAATCGGATATCTCCCCAGACCCCAGCAATCGAACTTGCTCAGGTCGGCTTCTGCTCCTGCGCTCAGTCCATCGCGGCTCCTCTACATCAGGTATTCATATTTTGCATTTTCTCAATTGGGTTTATCTGATTGTTATTAATCTGCAAGATCATTGAGTTAATTCATAAATCGAGTTCGGTTTTAAATTTTCCGTTTTTTATTCTAGTTGCTTCCTGGCATGTAATTAAACAGAGACTTTTGGGAATTTTGTATCTAATTTTGAAGCTTTTTTGTATTCTCGAATGGGTTGCTGAAATTGGATACTAGTTGTGCTCTGACATTAAAGTTGTGGTTAGAATAGTAATGTGAGGGGTTGGTGTATGGTTTATAAGATGACTGTTAGTGCTAGTTGAAGTCTCCGTATTTTTAGGCGTTATAATATCTTAGGTGATCAGATAGCTGAAATATGTAGGTGGCTGTGGAGTTTGATTATACTGTCATCAAGTCTTGCTTAAAATTTTGAAGGAATGACTGGTTTTGTTTTTTCCTTTTACATGGTTGTTGTTTCTTGTTGTGATGCTCTAATTATTAGTATCATTGTTGGTGGTTATAATACTGGAATTGGCACTTTTCCTTTATAGTAGTTCCAGTGTTTTTGACAGAACTAGTGTTCTGGTGTTTCAGACTGCTAGTCGCTTCAGCGAAATTGAGATTATAAATTCTGGATGGTGAATTTTGGTTTTATGAATGGCAGGAATGAGCATGTTGATTCCAGGTATAGAATGGCACAAGTTTTAAGATGTTATCTCCAATTTTTTTTTTGAGTCACTTCGATAGTATTTCTACCTATGCTAACTCTTTCTCATTCAGTATGACAGCTGTTACGTCACTCCTCTATAAGTATGGAGTTGATCCAAAGCAGATTGGTCGTCTGGAAGTTGGAAGTGAGACGGTACTCGGTAAGAGCAAATCCATCAAGACATTTTTAATGCCTATCTTTAAGGCACTTGGGTACTCTTTGATCATGTTTTTTTTTTTTTAATCAATATCTGATATCTTAAGAATTAGCATCTCATTGACTGATTCTGTGAAACAAACATATAGTTTCGATCCTTACCTTTTTTCATGTGAACAATCATAAATTTTGAAACACGGACATTGAGGGTGTTGATTCCACTAACGCATGCTATGGAGGTACAGCTGTATTGTTCAACTGTCAACTGGGTGGAAAGCAGTTCAAGTGATGGACGATATGGTCTCGTTGTCTGCATCGACAATGCGGTATGAGAATAATCTTTCCTGCATAATGTTATAAGTTTCCGTGGTTTAATCTCTAATTTGCTGCACGGTTTTGCTTTATATTCTAATCATTTTTTTTTCCTTGTGTTTTGTTGCTTACCAATGAGCTACATTTTGTAGGTCTATGCTGAGGGACCAGCTAGGCCACTGGAGGAGCTGCAGCTATTGCTATGCTAATTGGGCCAAATGCACCTATAAGTTTTGAAAGTAAAATCAGGGTGAGTCATATGGCTCATGTTTATGACTTTTACAAGCCTGACCTTGCTAGAATATCCAGTAATCCTCTTTCTACCCCTTCCTCACTTCTACTCCATATTGTTATTGTCATAACAACTTCAAAAGTTTGGTTTCATGTCGGAAAATTCTGAATGTCTTATTAATAGCTTTGTATTTTTCTCAAGGAAAATTGTGTAAATCATTAATATATCTATGAAATTATAAACTCCACAATTTTCTTTGTTCTTATGCCTCAAATCATTTAATTGTAGGTTGTTGATGGCAAGCTTTCTCATACTTGTTACCTCATGGCACTTGATTCTTGTTACAACAGCTTTTCTGAAAAGTAAGTCCATGACTGAAATTACCTATTCTGTTTGTAGCAAGTAAAGTTGCACAAATGATAATTTAATAAACTTGTTTAATGCGGGTACAATTCTCTAGTCTAATCCTCTGATTATAACTTCCTAAGATGACGAACTTGGATCTTCAAATTCTTCGGTTTAAGATTTAAGACTTCAAAGTCGGACGAACGTCGACACAAGGGCTTCTTGGCTTGATCTCGGATCGAACTGACGAACTTGTAGATGTTTAAGCGAGTAATGACGATCTTCTTGGAG
>JAYMSP010007110.1:0-10472 GCA_036897095.1 Plantago elongata
TCACTCCAGTGGAACTCTTTTCACATTTGGCCACTGTAAACTATGAGACAACCCAACGTGGTTTGGCTGTAGCTGAAAAGCTGTAGAGTGTTGCTCTAGTTTCCCAAGGTAATTCTGAAAAGAAGGATACCATGGTAGTGTCTGAAGAAAATTCTCTTGTAGTGAGACATATGAAGAAATATGTCACTCAAGAAATTGAAAGGAGAAAGCAAAAGAGAAGCTGAAAAAGCATCTTTGCCCAAACTATCATCAGCACAAGAACATTTAGATGAACAACTCTCTGAACAACCCTGCTCAGAAAGTTGTTAGTACTGAAGTTGTTGAAGTTGGGAATGATATATGCTTCTATTGTTAGAAACCCGATCACTTCAAACGTGATTGTCCGGCTTTTAACAAGCTTAAGACAGATGACAAGAAGGAGAGAAGAACATTCAAGAGAACTCAGAGGGCATTGCTTGCTGAAGAGAGAAAGAAAATCCAAATACAACTTGATACTCTGGATATTGAGTCAGATTCAGAAAGTGAAAATTCAGATGACTCAACATTACCATCACCAGAATTGTGCGGGATAACTCATGATGTTATCGACTTTAGCCTGAAGAAGAACGACTTGTGCGGAGTTGCTGAGATAGTAGGTCCGGACATCTTCAACATTGCATAATGTCTTATGGCTAATGAGGTAACAAACACATCACAATACTTATATTATGAAAGTGATGATGGTGGCATTGAAGATTTGGAGTTGGTCATGAATGACCTTGATCGATATGAGAAAGAACTTGGCTTTCGGATCAAAGACCAAAATTCTGAAAGAAAGCAAAGAAACTCTTGAAAAAGAGGTTTCTAACTTGACCAAGGTATCTGAGATTAAAGACGTTGAAATAGCCTCTCTGAAGTCTCAAATATCGGAGAATGAAATTTCTCGTGAACTAGCATTGAATGAGTTAGATGAGAAGTTGAAAAAACTTCTTTCTGAAATGAAGATCTCATAAAGAAAGAAGTGTCTTTTAAATCATTTGTCAAAGCTAGTGACACTCTCACGGAGGTTCAATCATATATGAGAGATCCTTCTGAGAAAGGAGGACTCGGACTAGAAGCTCAATCAAGTATTTCTACCCCTCTGAAAAAGAGTGATGAAAGGTTGACCTTTGTAAACAGTCAACAGAAAGGTTCCAAAGAAGTCTATAGTATTGGTCAGAAAGCTAAGACTCTTAACAAAGGGAAAGCTATCGCGACTAAATTTTACTGGTCTTTTCACTGGCTTTATTACTTTCCTATATGCTCATAATTTTGTGGAGCAGAGAAAGAAGTTATGAGCTGATATGGTTGATATTTCTACTACTGTGGTTTCTCCTTGGTCTCTTATGGGGGATCTGAATGTGGTTCTGGATTCTACTGAGAAGCTTTCTTCTGTGAGTTCTTCTTCTCATAGTAGTGATAAGCTGCAAAATATATTTTACTTCTGCAGGGGTCCATGATCTCAAATATATTGGTAACACTTTTACCTGGGATAATGGTTATACTTTTTGCAAGTTGGATAGGGTTCTTTATAAATTTTACTGGGAATCTATTTTTGTGGGTGCTACTGTTGATTTCATGACTAAAGGAATATCAGATCATTCTCCTTTGTTGTTGAAGGTCTTTGTTCCTCATACTTTACATCTTCCCTCTTTCAAGTTCAAGAATATTTGGGCTGAGGATCCTGGGTTTATGGATATTGTTATTCAAAATTTGTAAAAACCTGTGAGGGGCTGTGCCATGTTTAGGCTCGTACTTTTCTGAAATCTCTGAAGAAAGATCTTAAGCTTATGAATGGGGATTCTTATAAGCATATGGATGACCAGGTGTTGGCTGCTAAACATGAACTCTTTGTGGCTCAAAAACAGCTTCATAATCATGCACTTGATTCTGAATTTCTGGTTAAAACTAAGGAATCTCTTGAGAAATATGTTGTTCTGGGTAATAAGCAAATCTCTTTACTTCAACAGAAAGCAAAGCGGAATTAAAATAAAGATGGTTATCTGAACACCAAATACTTCCATGTTTTGATTGCTCAGAGAAAGAAAGCAAATAACATTTTTATTCTTCTTAATGGTGCTGGTGATAGATTGACTACTCAGGTTGATATTGTTCATCATATAGTAAGTTACTATACCAATCTATTTGGTACTGAAAAGGCTACTACCCCTATTGATAGGACTTTGGTGGATTCTCATATTATGATTGTTGTATGAATGAGGTACTGACACAAAGGCTTACTATTGGAGAATTGAGTAAAATAATTTTTTTGTATGGACAACAACAAAGCCCCAGGTCCAGATGGCTATAATTCTTATTTCTTCAAGAAAGCTTGGTCTCTCATTCGTCCTATTATTTTTTAAGCTATTGATTCTTTTTTCTGGAATGGAAAGTGTTAACAGTTGGACTGGAATTGGTACTTAAATGCTGGAACAATAGACAATGTTGACTACGATGGTGAGTCAACACTGTCTTCAACACTAGAAGGATAAACTGCAGCGAATAATCAATCTTCTTCTATAAACCAAGCCAATATATAAATATATACTGGCGGTGCTGTAGGTGAAATTTCTACAAACAGTAATGTAGAATTATTAAAACGGTGCATTAAATCAATCATAGGCGATTGACAAAACACCAAAACTAGTCCTATAATAAAGTGTAGTGAAAGTCATATTCTAGTTGAGAATTCTTCTTGATGAAATCTCAAAGACTAGCAGAAAACAAGAACCTATCAATGAATAAAGATCTCTAGAGACGATCAGTGAAAGGTGTAAGTTGTAGTGGTTGAAATCTTTCTGTATATATAGTGTGCGACATTTCTCTTAGTAGAAGAGAGAAATGATTTCTCAAAGGCAACTTCCTTGTTCTTGTTTTCTCCAATATTTGTTTAGAAGGAAATTTCCTTAACCTTTTATACTCAACGATTATTTCCTTCTTGCATTCTTCTTGAAATATTTTTTCATAATTCTTTCTTGAGTCGACAGTGAATTAATGTTCTGATTTCTTCGACTCCAAGTTTTCAGCCAAGTCAATGTTATCTGCAATGTTTCTTACACACCTTTAGCACAACATTAAAACTAAAAATATTGAACTTTGTAAGAAAGACAAGATTATTATCAAGTGCAGCTTGCACTTTCAGAAAGCTTTTGAAACAAGTGAACAACTCTTATGTCACCTTGCTGCCTAAGGTTGATAATCCCATGTATATCAAGGACTTCAGACCCATAGCATGTTGTAATACAATTTATAAATTCATCGCAAAGAAGGATTCAATTGATGATGCCTCATCTTATTCTCCCCAATCAAAGTGCTTTTGTCACTGGGAGATTAATGCATCATAATATTCTCTTGAGTCAGGAACTTATCAAATGTTATTCTCAGAAAAATATCTCTCCCAGATGTATTTTAAAAATTGATCTTCAAAAGTTTTATGACACCATTAGTTGGAGTTTTCTTCATGATATTTTCGAACTTTATAGTTTTGATAGTTGGTTTGTTGATAGAGTTATGACTTGTATCTCTACGGCTAGGTTCTCTTTCAAGGTTAATGGTAGCTTGAAGGGATTGATGGATGGTAAGCAGGGACTGAGACATGGATGCCCTTTGAGTCCACACTTGTTTGTCCTTTGTATGGACTATATGTAGGTGTGCTACTAGTTCTGGTTTCAGTTACCATCCAAAATGTAAAGCTCTGAATATTGTTCAATTGGGGTTTGTTGATGACTTAACGATATTTTGTAAGGCGGATGAATCATCATTGCATATAATTGGTGCAACTCAACAAGAATCTTCTTCAGTCTCTGGACTGCAAGTTAATAAGGAGAAAGTTTCTATATTTTTTTGTGGTCTGAGAAGTCCAATTTACTTCCTATTCTGGGGTTCCCTAAAGGTTGCTTTCCCATCAGGTATCTGGGACTTCCACTTAGTCCCAGGAAACTCAGAATCTGTGAATATGATCCCCTCATCAGGAAAATTACTGAAAAAATCCAATCTTGGGCTGCTAGATCTCTCAGCTATGCTGGAAGACTGGTGATTTTGCAGTCTTTTTCCAGTTGGAGTTTATAAAAAATTACAATTTCTTTGCAGGAATGTTTTATGGAGTGGTACATTATTATGGGAAGAAGAGTAGTGTTGCTTGGTCTGAAATTTGTCATTCAAAAGAAAAAGGTGGTCTAGGCATCAATGAGGTCCTAGGCTAGAATAAAAGTGTATTAGCTAATTTTCTTTTTGCATTACAGGATCAGCAAACTCACTCATCTCTTTGGCATAAATGGATGCATCATTATGTACTGAAAGGGTGTAATGTTTGGACTCTTCAAGTGAAAGTACTTACTCAGGTTCCTGCCCTGATTTGAATAACTTGCAAAGTCTGACTTCTAAAGTTAGAATTCAGAAGCTCTATGAGTTCTTCTGGCCTGATGATACTAGACCTTCTGTACCTTGGTCACATATGGTGTGGAATAAAGTGTCTCCTTTATTGTGTGGTTTTCTTGTTTAGATAGGTTACCTACCAAGGCTAGACTGTTTAAATGGGGGATGGTAGATTCTAATCTATGTACATTTTGTTAAAAAAGTGAGGAAAATAGGGATCACTTGTTTGGGGAATGCCCTGTTATTCTTCCTATTTTGAAGAAAATGTTTCATGTTATTGGAATGGATAATGTGTCTTGCTCTTTCATTGATTATATTCATTTGTTCCATCTGTCTATTAGAAAAAATGCATCTCTTTTTTTTCTTAAGGGCAGTTGTGTTCTGAGTTGTAGTGGATAGGATTTGGTCCCTCATAAATGCTGTGATTTTTAAGCAGGAAACAGTTGATGTGGATGCTATCTGTAAACAACTCGGTCAATCTCTGGCCCTCAGGTTTGCAAAGCATAAGAATAGTTCTAATAGGCATTTCAGAAAAGTAATAAGCAAGATACAACATCTCTGATTGGCTATTGTTCGTTTGATTGTTGTGTTGCTATTATAAATGGGTATGATGCTTGTGGGTGGTTTGTCTTGTATGCAGGGTGTTGTTATTTCTTGTTCCATGCTCCCTTTGCTCTGATTGGATGAAGATACTTGTTGGTATTCTCTATACTTCAGCTTGTCTCTATCTCCTCAAAGTTCATATAAAGCATCAGAATGAAGGAAAACATGCAAGTCCTGGTCCTAGACTATGCTGCCTGCTACTTAGGAAGAGTGATAACAGTTCTGAGACTGGATTCAGGGTGGAGTGCAGTGCAGATGCCCTGTTTGAGTGGGATCACAGCTCTGATGCTGGAATCCTAGCCAGGGTGATTATTTGAGAGTTTTGTAGCTAGGACTAGTTCTTTGTTCTATTCTTAGGTCGGTTTCATAAACATAGGTCTTCGCTAAATTTTTGCCACGTGGCATAAAATTCAATCCAATTCGTCCGTTTCAGTTCGAAGTCAATTTTTCTATAATCTCAGGTACGATAGATTATTAATTAATTTTTAATAATTAAAAATCTTTAAAAAAATATAAGTTGACTATAATGCCCTTATAATTTAATTACTTTTCCTTGGATAGCATAATATATAATAATAATTTAAAATTTATAAAATCAACATTAATTATTAATAAATAAAATTAATACTCTTTTATGCTTAAAGAAAACGTCAAATCACATTTTTAATGAAAACATAAAATTTAAATACCTGAAGAACCCTAATTTACCATGAACAATTGATATCCGTACATATATACATGGATGATGGATTCCACCTCGTAACACTAATTTTCTCCAGTTTTATCCAATGAAATCTTTATGTTTAAATTTTGATTGTGGAAGAATTAGTATTGAGAAATGTTTCGAATCCCGACCGTTTGCAAGAAATTCAAAGCACAAGAACAAGAAACATATAACACTATTAATATTTGATTAATTAATTAACTACACAATTAGTTAAGCTATTGTCTTGTTTTGATATATCGACGGTGTTGAACACGAACAAGTGCATGGCAGAATCTCTGAGTTCCGACGGTATATGATGGGAAGAACCGAAGAAGCAAAGCAGTAAGTTTGTGCTTCAAATTAAATTTAAATTAATTTAATCTAGTGAATATTAGGTGTTAATTTAAATAAGGGTATAATTGTACATTCCTACTTAACTACTAATATATAATCAGTATAATATAATTTGTAAGATCGTACATGATAATCATCTAACGAAGATCTGCATATAGGTCGGTACGTAGTCGACCTAAAATTAGAAAATCCCTACTTAGATTTGTTTTGTTTTCTGATTGAAGGCTACTCTGGCCTTTAGATTTTGATATCCGTGTGATGTGTACTCGGGTTTAATGCCCTTTCCCAGTTGTACTTTCACTTGGGAAGCTTATATGACCTTTAACTTTCTTAAACAAAATAAAATGCACATAAGATCTTGGTTGGGAAAATGAAACGTAGGATGTATTCGATCAGCCATGTCAATTTGCTAAAGTGCAATTTAAAACCCCCTTGTAATAAGATGCTTGGTTGTGAATTTCATTCTCATGTGTATTTCTGTTGGCGAAGCTAATCATCAAATAAAAGTGGATTGATACAGTTGTAAATAGAACTGTATTAAGTAAGGTAAATGTTCTTTACTAAAGATAAAAATAAATTTTTTTTACCGAAACTTAGAAAATATACAGTTTACTTAAAATCGAGTTGGCTTGTCGAGTAATAATGAAGCCAAACTCTAGACGAGCATTTGAGTGCGGCCAATCGCCAGCACCTAGAGCGTTAATTTTGTCTGCAATTCACTCATTTTGCTATATAAGTGACTGAACCAGCCGGACATTACAAATTAGCATCAAAATTCACGAAGTTTGGTAAATCTTCCATTAAAAGGTCTATATTCATGGAGAAAGAAGAAAATGCCGCATTTTTCTCGATTTGTTATGATTCTTCTTCCTCCTTTCTCATAAATGTACAAGTAATAAAACACGAACATTATGTGTACGATCTTTTATCATCATTCTCACATTTCCTCAAAAAGATTTTAATAAACAAAAATAGTAGCTAATTCTTGGCATCTTGCAATTCGCTACTATAAAATATTCCACACATTTTAATCTTATTGCCTTTGAAGAATTCTTGGTATTTACCATTTGCCTTTGAAGAATTCTTCACCTTGATTCAGTAAACAATCCCATCTAACAGATTCTTCATTTATGTTGGCTTCATCGTTGAATGTCACACATATGATCAAGAAATCAGCATTGTGATCATTTTGATCTTGAACAGAGAAGAGAATACATTGCATTGTCATAATCCTGTTAGAAAACAAGGATTCAAGGGTGAAAAATGGGTATTTTTTCATGCTTCTCATCTAAGGACAGGAGAGCATCAAAGAGGCTTATTAGCAAGGGAAAGGGACAACTGCCACATTCCTGCTCGCATAAGGAGCCGATGTGTCAACCGCATTACCACCAGACTCCGGCTCAAACATCACATTTGCGAACAGGTTGTCACATGCACCATTTCTGAATTCATGTATGGTTTTTTTTGTTAAAATGGTTAGGAGAAAAAGAGACAATGATGCATTGTTTCTTAATTTTGGCAGAAAATTCAAGAAATGTAGCACCGGGAGGTAAACTGAATAGGCCTAACCAATGCCAAAAAGGTGATAACAATATTGCTGCCCAAACGTTTACGTTCAGGGAGCTTGCATCGGCAACAAAGAATTTCCGGCAAGAATGTCTGCTAGGTGAGGGTGGATTTGGTCGTGTATACAAAGGCTTCCTTGAGAAATCCGGCCAGGTAATAATTATGTTGTCACAATTAAGTATACTTTTCATATACCAGTTGATGAACTTAATGTTTGTTGATTGAAGTTGATCGTGTGATTGTTTTGTGTTCAGGTCGTGGCTGTTAAACAACTGGACCGCAATGGACTACAAGGAAACAGAGAATTTCTTGTAGAGGTTTTGATGTTGAGTCTGTTACACGACCATCATCTAGTGAATCTGATCGGGTATTGTGCTGACGGAGAGCAGAGGCTTTTGGTGTATGAATATATGTCGTTAGGATCTCTTGAAGACCATCTTTTAGGTACCGTTCTTTTCCTTCCTCAAGACTTTTGAATTAGTATATATCTTCAATGGATTTGTGCAGCAAGAACTTATCTGATTCATAAAAATTAATTGTGTTATGTTTTAAAAGGTGAAGTTAATGTATGTCCCTCTGATAAAGTTGGTAATCTGATATGTTATTGACCTAATTTTCACTATGTTTGT
This sequence comes from Plantago elongata, assembly GCA_036897095.1. NCBI lineage: Eukaryota > Viridiplantae > Streptophyta > Magnoliopsida > Lamiales > Plantaginaceae > Plantago > Plantago elongata. The sequence continues at coordinate 8,251 of JAYMSP010007110.1, forward strand.
GTAGAAATCTTATAAGGTCAGTTATATGTGTTTTGTAGATGTAGCACCAAATAAGCCTCCATTACCTTGGTGCATGAGGATGAAGATAGCATTACATGCAGCCAAGGGTTTAGAGTATCTACACGATAAGGCGAATCCTCCTGTGATTTACCGTGACCTTAAATCATCCAACATATTATTAGACGGGGAATACAATGCCAAACTGTCTGATTTTGGGCTAGCAAAGCTTGGACCAGTTGGGGATAAGTCGCATGTATCTTCAAGAGTGATGGGAACTTATGGATATTGTGCTCCTGAATATCAAAGAACAGGCCAACTCACTGTAAAATCGGATGTATATAGCTTTGGTGTTGTTCTATTGGAATTGATCACAGGTAAAAGAGCTGTAGATCCCAGACGAAAATCAGCAGAACAAAATTTAGTTACATGGGTACGTGCTTATTCTTTTCGTTTCACAAATGCTTCTCGTTGTTTGAAATTGTGATTCAGAAAAATGATTCTGAGGAAACATACACTGTTTGTTCTATAATGTATTGTTCTGACTTCAGGCTGAACCGATTTTCAAAGAACCACACAGATACCTTGAGCTGGTTGATCCAATTCTTAAAGGAAACATACATAAGAAGAATTTCAACCAAGCTGTTGCCGTGGCAGCTATGTGTATTCAAGAAGATGCGTCTATCCGTCCTCTGATAAGTGACGTGGTGACCGCACTAAGTTACCTTTGGATAGAACCTGAGGCGAGACTTGGATCGCCTGCTTCTTGTCCTTCTCCACACTTGACAGAAGAAAACAACCTACAGAGACGGCACCGGAGTGATATCACGGCTAAGGAACGGGAGCAAGCAGTTGCGGAAGCCATAGCATGGGGTTCAAGCTCCAGGAGGAATACACTACTTGAGAAAATCTCTTAATTTTCGTGTGTGGTAATTTTTGTGTTCATGAGGAGTAAGAAAAGTCATACGATTATACGTACAGGCCTGTAAAGGATACACCATGTCGGATTTGTATCGATGAAACACATTGTGTAAAACTGTTTTGTCCAATCGAATGTTTTTCAAATTTCTTCAATTTAATTGTCTATGCCACTATTATTTTAACAAGCCCGAAAATTCAGAAATCAAATTAAAAGAATTTAAAACGAATCGAGCATCGAAGCGTAATTCGTTTTAGTTGGATCGTTGGCCCACGTCTTCAACTTCAGCCCAAGTCTTCCATCTTTTGATCTCGTTCATTCTTTAACCTAATCCAAACTCATTAATTACCTAATTAAATGTCAATTATACTATTTACGGTAAGAAACGTTTCTTACATTGCGTTCAGCCTTCTTCTTCCTCTAACAACATTGGGTTTCTTTGTCTCTGGTAAGAAAATTGCCTTCTCTCCTTCTTCCATCTTTCATCAAGAAATTCATGCCCTAATTATATTTTTTGGTCTTCTTCCATTGAAGATCATTAGAGCTTGTGTTCGTAGAAGGAGGCGTTAGATTGTATGATTGAGTACTTTAGCTTTAATCAAAGTTTCAAGGAAAGTTCCCTAAGTTTCATTCAAACTTATGTGATTGTGTTGAATTATAAGGATCCTCCGAATAACTCATGTTAAGTGAAGTTGTATGAATTCATCCCTGATTGGATTAGTTTGATGTTAGCTGGTTTCTGAATTTTGAGTAATTGTTAGAAATATCTGTTAGTATTTTTGATCAATCACCATATGACTTATCTTTAGTACAGAAAGGTCACTAGTACTCTTAGTTCACTTGAACATTGTAATAGGATTGTTATTCAAAAAGAAGACACAAAGGATTAGTCTCCTCAGAAAGACTATGTTCAGAAAGTTGTTGTATAGTGCATTTGGCACGTTACACTTCTCTGGAGATATGTCATTATTGAGTCAAGGAGCATGCTAGCTTTCAGAAAGGCACATGTGTTCGTTGAAACTACATGACAAGAAATAGTACATTGTATTAATTACACCGACTGAAAAGTCAATCAAGCAAGCCCTCTCTGAAAAATGTGATAGTGACTTCTGAGTAATTATTTCGAGATATCAATTGATTGAATTCTGAGAAGGTCTAACAGATACTATTCAAACGACTCTCAAATTAATCTATAAATATAAACGCTTAGAAGCTGAGAAATACACACATACACGAACTACGCTCATACTTTCAAGTATTCTCTCAAGCATTCATACTACAATTCTTCAAGCTCACTGTTACGACT
>JAYMSP010007111.1:0-10472 GCA_036897095.1 Plantago elongata
TATATATATATATATATATATATATATATATATATATATATATACTGGTGTAAGCTCAGAATCTACATAAACCTGCTAATCTGACTCTAAGTGACCACATAATCTACATAAACGTTGTATGCTCATTCCTTGAGCTGTAATTGAGACCGATCGAGCTCGGCTCTGCTCGTTAGGAAAATGAACCAAAATACAATTTCCACCAAAAACAAATCAAGAACCCAGGTTCCATCTTAACCCAAAAAATCAAGAAAACATGAAGCTCATACCTTTCAGCTCAAAATAAAATTTCCAGCAAGCTCCATTCAAGAGAAGCTTCATTTCCAATCTGAAAATGTCATTGAAAAAAAATAAAAATCAATCCTTGGAGCACCCATCTGAGTAAAGAAATTGAAGAAGATAGAGTAGGTACAAATACAAACCGAACAGGCGAAGAAGAGTTAAACAGATACAAACCTAACAGGCGAAGAAGAGTCAAACAGATACAGACCGACAAACGGGAAGAACAAGGAAGAGGCATGGCATCGAAGATAGAACAGGGATGAAGAAAATGGGAGTCGATCTGTTTTTTGAAGAATACGGGAAGGACAACTGAAGAATACGGGGTTCGGGAAGAACACATACGGGAAGAGATGAAGAAGAAAAGAGCACGACGACTTTGCTATGGGTTTGTACAGGTTAGACTCTTTTGGGTTTTGGCCTAACCCTCCCCATTCAATTTAAGTTAAGATGGATTGGATTTGGTTTGGGTTTATTTTGTGATTGGGCTGAACCCAAATCTAATCCATATTTTTAAGTTAGGCTTTTGGTTGGGTAAAACCCACCCATTGTCAGGACTATGTTAGCCTCTCGGCGTACGTGGCGCACCTGAAAATTGCTGAATGTAGTCAACATAGTCTTTATTTGAGCATACAAGGTTCCATCTTCATTTCACAAGATATTGCTGGAACTGATGCCATTAACTGCCACAAGACAGTCGCCTTACAATATCATTTGTTGGAAGTCCATACTCTTAGCCAGATCAATGGCAAGCCGATCTGCGAATACTTTCGCCATTTTGACAGTAAAGTTGCCTTGTAAACTCTTTGTAAACCATGCTAAAGGGAAGCCAGTATGATCACGGGCAACTGTAGTGATTACGCTAGGCTAACCATTACGAAATATAGAGGCATTGAAGTTTAGCTTGATCTAACCAGCTTCGGGCAGAGACCAAGGGCCAGAGCAGTGGCGGAACTGTTGTTCCCATTCCCAACCTGGTGCAAACTGTTAGCTTTAAAAAAGCTAGTGTACTTGCGAACAAAGTTAATGGAATCCAAGGGAGAAAAGCCATGGCCATCATGAACAATCTTGTTACGATTGTACCAAATACCCAAATTCAACTCGATGCTCTGGATATTGAGTCAGACTCAGAAAGTGAAGATTCAGAATACTCAACATTACCATCACTAGAATTGTGCGGGATAACTCATGATGTTATCGACTTTAGCCTGAAGAAGAACGACTTGTGTGGAGTTGTTGAGATAGTAGGTCCGGACATCTCCAACATTGAAGAATGTCTTATGGCTGACGAGGTAACAAACACATCATAATTCTTGTATTATGAAAGTGATGATGGCGGCATTGAAGATTTGGAATTGGTCAAGAGTGAACTTGATCAAAAACCAAAGTTCTGGAAGAAAGCAAAGAAACTCTTGAAAAAGAGATTTCTGACTTGACCAAGGTATCTGAGATTAAAGACGCTGAAATAGCCTCTTTGAAATCTCAAATATCGAAGAATGAAAATTCTCGTGAACTATCGTTGAATGAGCTAAATGAGAAGTTTAAGAAACTTCTTCCTGAAAATGAAAAAATCAGAAAGAAAGAAGTGTCTTTCAAATCATTTGTCAAAGCTAGTGACACCCTCACGGAGGTTCAATCGTACATGAGAGATCCTTCTGAGAAAGGAGGACTCGGACTTGAAACTCACTCAAGTAATTCTACTCCTATGAAAAAGAGTGATGAAAAGTTGACCTTTATAAATTGTCAACAGAGAGATTCTAAAGAAGTCTATAGAATTGGTTAGAAAGCTAAGATTCTTAACAAAGGGAAAGCCATTGCGACTAAACCTTTGAAGGAACAACAAGTCCCAAAGAAAGTTGTGGAAAAGGTTTCTGAAAAAAACATGATCCTTTTTACTTGTGATCATCCACAATGTTGTATCACTAGAAAGGGAAGCATCGCGGGATTGGGTGTATTTCCTACTGTGGCATTCTATGGATATAGGAAGGATGCAGAAACTAGTGAGGCTGCTGAAAGTCGTGTTCAGAAAGCCATTGGTGCTCGAAAAGGTATTGGCTATCCCTGTATCGGAGAGGTCCTAATGCAACAATATAAGGAAGGACAAGAGCGATGGTGGAAAGCCATGATTTCTTACAACAATTATTAGAAGTGGAAGAAATCCCAAGCCAATGAAAATCTGAATGCTAGGGCTAGAAGAAACTTGGTCAGAACTTGCTGAAAAGCAATCTCAGAAAGCTGACAAGTCTGAAGCCACCGCGAGGAAAACCAAGGAACAATCAAGAAGGAAGATTGATTTGAGATCCGATGATTCAAAGATTCCTCCTTATGTTCCAACTAGAAAAAACCTACTCCTAAAAAATCTATTCAGAAATGGATTTCCACAGGAAGAGTGTTAAGTCTAAGTGGTTCTGCTTCTGAAGCAAGAACCTAACTCATGTTTCCTATTTTATGCAGAACGCATCATGGACTAAGGCTCAATGTCTATATGATAGTGGATGCGGGAAGCACATGACAGGAGAGAAAGTAAACATGGTCGATTACAAGGTTTGTGATACTGGACCAAACGTCAGGTTTGTTGGAGGAAAATTAAATTCTTCTATCGGATTTGGCAACGTCAAATTAGGGTCCCTTATGATCTCTGACGCCTTACATGTTGAAGATACAACAACAACTCAAAGACTACGACCTTAATGAAGAGAAAACTCCCATTTTATGTGATAACACAAGTGCTATTGCGATTACTCAAAATCCAAAGTTCAATGGTAGAACTAAGCACATTGATGTTAGACACCACTTCATCAGAGACCATGTTGAGAAAGACAATATAGAGATTCTAAAGGTTGACACTGAAGATCAACTTGTTGATATCTTCGTTAAGCCACTCCAGGAAAGTAGGTTCTTAACCTTGAGACATAGTCTTGGGTTAATGAAGATGCCTCTGAACTGAAAAGTTCTAAGTCTCTAAAGAGTTGAAAAGGAACAGAGAAAAAGGAAGACTGGTTTCTGAAACGGGTATTCAGAAAGCCTATTTGAAGGATGTCAAAGTTTCTGAGACTTATGACTCAGAAAGCCTTTAATCTTCTGGAAAGGCAGATCCAAAAAGACGGGTTGGAATATAGTCCATAAGTATATTATATTCAAAATTCGAAATACTATGGATATGTCATATATCCAATGGAAATTTCTGAAACAGGAATTAAGAAAACCATTTAAGACACGAAGTATGTGAGTACCAAATTGTGCAACAATGTACATATTTCTGAGTGTCAACTATGTCTAGGTTTTTGAGTTCTTCCCATTTAAATGATAAGTAACATAAATCAAGACTTGCTTTCTGAAATTATAAGTCCAAAGGTTTTCTGGCCTCACACACTAACAGTGACTTATGGATGTATCTTGCCAAAATTCATTAAGTGGACACGGGAACAAGTATTCATTGATATCATTACAAGATGTTGAACAAGAGCCCTTGATGAATAAAGCATTTTATTTTATACGGATGAGATTAAAACTTGGCAAGTAATGCCTGTTGAGAAAACAGTCATGGCCCACGATGCATTTAATGCAAAGTAGAAACGTATACCACGCCGATGCAATGTACACAGTTACATATACGAATTTCTGTACGTATGATGTATCGATGTATTTTATCTTGCTATATATAAAGGATTCTAGTAAGATACAAACACTTTTACCAAATTCAAAATTTTACCTTGCATCAAAATAGCAAAAACACTCTAAGCTTTCTGCAAATCCTTCTGCTAAACTTCTGAGTATTGCTTAGTCTTCTGAAAAGATAGACTAACATTTCTCGAAGTCAAGCACTTCTTCTCTAATCCTACACATAAATCTCTATATAAAAGATGGCACCCAGAAAGACCTCATCCAAGAACTCAGCTGCAACCGCGTCTTCTACTGAAAAGCAAGGAGAATAGAGGGTTTTGCAAGTAACAAACGTTTGCTGGGTAATTTCAACCCAGAGGACTGGACTTCTAGCCTCAAAATGAATTGGGGAGCGCACATGGTGGAGCAGTACTTGAATGCTACTATTTCCTCCACTCCTTATAGGAACCTGGTTGTGAAGATGCTAACCAAGGCACACATGAAGAAATTCCTTTGTGCCGTCCCTACTGGATTATCTCCAGTTGATGTCTTAGAGTTCTACAACTCTTTCGACGTCTACACCAAGATAGTCAACAATGTTGAAGAGACGATCATACTATCGAAGGTTCAAGGTGTAGAAATACATCTTGATTGTGATGCTTTATGAAAAATCTTCCGTCTCATAAACAGTGGGACTAAATGGGAGATTAACACAAGGGACAAAGATTTGAATTCTGCAGTCAAAATACTGCATAAAGAGGCTGCAAATGACAAGATAGAGGACTGCACCTCATCTTTCATATTGGGAGACAACATGACCAGACACCTGTTTGAGCACTGGAACGTGCTTGCCAGCATCCTCATAGACGCTTGGATGTAAACAAGGGTGTCATTAACCAAATAAGCCGGGAGAGGTGAATGATAATGACCATTCTCCAGAAGGAACTGACGAATAAACATGACCTCTTCAAATGGGGGATGTATTTGTTCATGAAGTTTGTGAACATGGCCAATGAGTTTGAGCCCAAAATCGTTAATGGCCGTGCAGACACCAGGTCAAACATGCACTACGGTCTAAAAATTTGCTACACTTTAGAGAAATGTGGAGTTGCTCTCAGAGAGCACAAGTACATACAAGTGACCAACACAATGTATAAACACGCTCATGAGGACGCCTTGAAGAAGGTGGCCAAAGATGAGTTGGTTGCTCAGAGTGAAGGAGTACCTGTAGAAGAGGTACATGTTGAGGTCCATATTGCAAATAAACTAAGGACCAACAAACCTAGGTCAAGAAAGAGGATTTAACTTGTCATTGAAGACACTCCTCAACCAGAAAGGGCAACTCGGGAAGTTGAAGCCCAGAGATCCCTTCCAGTCCAGAAGGACTCTAGTTCAGAAAGGAGATCCTTGAGTTTAGGAAAAATTCCAGAGGTATCCGCAAGTGAGCACAACTTAATTGATGAATCAGACCCAGACCTTGACTTAGAGTCTGATGATGATGTGCCACTTCAACTTGTTCTTAAAAGATCAAGGTTGGAAACTCATTGTGAAGCCTCTAGCTCAGCTTCACTACCTTAGAAAGCTAAGGTTGCAGAGGATGCAATCCTAGAGAAGGCAAGTGAAGATGTCACACACCGACATGCAGAAGAAGGATTGGTGAATGATGACAAATTGATGGAAGATGCTGACATTGCTTCCACAATCCAGTTGCCAGCAAACTTTATTGCTGAAGAAATTCCTGCATCTGTGCAAGTTTCTCAAACATCTGAGATGGGAACTCAGAATGTTCAAGCAGAGGAAAGGTTCGAAGTACCAGAAACTTCAAGCCATGAAATTGAAGCCAACGTGCCTGAAGATTCACAGGTAGCAAAAGTGGTTTGTGTCTAACTTGTTAAACATTTTCAGTGATTTACTTGTTACTCATAAGCTTCAATTGTTACAGGCTTTCATGGAGATCACAGAGCAGGGGGAAGACACTGCACCCACCTCTCTGAATGGAGAAGAGGTTCCTTCAACCTCAACTATACAAGAAACACAGCCTGAAGTGCAGGTAATAAATTGTCTCTGAAAAGAAATAATTTTATACTTATGATAAATCTTGTATATGTCTAACTCCAGTGTCTCTGAACAGGCCACAACTGAGAAAGAAGCTGAAGTAGTGGAGACACTACAAGTCCAAGAAAATCCAGAGGTTGCAAAGCTTCTAAAAATATTGTTCCTGAGCCTTATGTAGTGGAGGTATGTAAGGAACATTAACTTTATGGTATTCTTGAACTTTTTCAACTTGCTTAATCAAACTTCTTCTTGGAATAGGTTCCTACTGAAGAAAAGGTTGCAAAGGAAAATCTGGAAACCTCCGCAGCACCTATAGAGATAGACCCGGCAGAAATAGCCAAGTCTCCAGAAAGGATGCTAGAAGCCGCTCAGGTTTCTGAAAGAATAATCTCTGTGCTTCCTAACTTGGAAGTAAGTGAAGTCTCAGAAACTCTTATCTTTGACACCTTTCTGTAGCCAATCTCTAAGGTTTGACTTTTATTCTCAGGCTCAAGAAGAAAGAATGGTTCAAGAGGATGAAACCACTCCTCTGGCCACGGTATCTGAAGCACCGGTTACTCCAGAAGTACAAGTCAATGAGCCTAGTGTAGACACACATGTATGATCAGAAACTTAAACTTCTCTTAAGCTCAAATAACCACAAGTTAGTTTGAATAAAACTAACTTGAAACCATTTATTTCAGGCTCAAGTGTTACTAGTGATCAACGTGGAAGCACCACTAGATCTGAAGAAGGTCTTCTAGACAATCACCCTGAACAGACATGTAAAATGTTTTAGGCAATGGAAAAGGCTCAGAAAAGCTGATCTGACAGAGCTAGCCAAGGTGATTGAGCATCAAGAGCGAAGGGCAAGAGCCTTCGATCTGGAAAAACTAAATTCATGCATTGTTCCCAATGGAAGAATACTCTTTCCATCAACTTATGTATGAAGACTTCACTTACACTTTTGGAAAGAAGCTGATGAGCGCCTTCAATGCTGCTGATGAAGGGACCAAGCGGGAAATTGCACTGAATCCTGTGCTGCCCCAGAAGCTCAAAGTATACCCTTCTGAGCAGGTGGAAGTTAACGGGCACAAATTACATTTCCTGAGATAATCAACTTGGTAACCGATGAAGAGGAGTATGACGAGAATGATGTAGAAGACTCCTTTGAGGATCGTTCAAAAAGAGGTGACGGTGATGACAATGATCATTCTGATGATAATGATGATGGTCCACCAGGGACAGGTGGAATGGCACAAGGATAAGCCAACACGGGTACTCCAACTTCTGAGTTCTCTACTCAGTGGTATCCACCAACATCAAATAGATCACCACCTCCAGCTAATCAAGATGGTCAATCCCAACAAGAACAAGAACAAGATCAACAAGTCGATCCCTCTAATGACATAAAGGTTGTTGAATCAAGAGTTGCAAGACTCAGAGAGATGTTCGAAGAAGAGACCAAGCTCAGTCAGGAGTACCAAACTCTGATTGAAGCTAAACAAGCCCAATTACTGATGATTGGGGCAGAAAATGCCAAGGAAAGAACACTCCTTGAGGAAAAGCTACAACTAAAGAAGACATCGAAGTCACAGCTGCAGAGTTGGACGCTCTGGTGATGGAAGATAATGAGCATGATGCTAAGGCTGCTTCAGATAGACCAACTGAGCCATCTTTTCAAAGAGCCAACACCAAAGGGAAAGAGAAAATGGATGCTGAGCCTGCTCACAACAATGATCAAATTATATTGAGCACTGATGATGATGAAGAAACACAAGATATGGCACCAGAAGAGGATGAGATGCATCTATCTCACGAGGCTATGAAGAAGCCATTGGAGTTTACTTTTCCTTATCCAAAGCCAGATGATGTACACAAGACCAGAAAGCTGGATGGTACTCTCAGCAAACAGAAAAAACTAGGTCTTCAAGCCTATGAGTCATTTTACATGACAAGGGATCAATATCTCGATGACATTGCATACTGTGAAGAAATTTACAAGTACTATGAGTTGTTGTGCTGAAGATCAACCATGCTTGGGTATGGGGAAAGTACTTTTGGGTAAAGAACTTCATTAAGTCTAAAAGAGACTATCTAGAGAATCATAAAGATCCTGATCAAGCTTATAAATAAATTTTTAATTTAGCCAGAAAGACATAACTCTCTGTTAGAAGGTTACTTTATGAATATGCTGAAGACTGTAGGAGGGTTGATCCCCATTTATCCAGAAGATGCTGAAGAAGAAGAAGATGCTGAAGAACTTAAGGTTTCTGAACCTAATTTTGAAGACTTGAAGACTAGTTTATTAGGATGTTTACTTGGAGCTTGGACTCTCCTATTGTCCTAATTTACTTAGCAGTATTGTAATTCTGCTGACTGTATTTCATTGTAATACATCTTGTAAAAGTTATATTGTGATTTATAATGTTCTTTCTGTAGATCATACTCTCAGAAATCATGTATAAGAAGATAACTTGTCAACAAAGATCACTTCTTGTGATTTGGTTGATGTTTACTTTATGTACTTAATTTATCTGATTGAATATAATTTGGAATGATTAAGTGGTGGATTGTTTTCACTTCCATGTTCGTAATAGGACTTTAAGATATTCATGGTTGACTGATAAAAAGGGGAAATTTGTTAGGAATATCTGTTAGTATTTTTGATCAATCACCATATGACTTATCTTTAGTACAGAAACGTGACTAGTACTCTTGGTTCACTTGAACATTGTAAAAGAGGAAATCACTTAGTATGTTAGTCTAGTTAAACTTGTAATATGATTATTAGGTCTCTGAATGTAATTTTATATTTTGAAAAGGCCATGGAGAAGGATCCTAGAAATGGAGTTAAATCGAAGATTTGATGTCTGAAGATTGCACAAGTTTGATGAAGACATAAGGATTAGTCTACTCAGATAGACTATGTTCATAAAGCATATTGTAAGTGCATTTGGCACATTACATGTCTCTGAATGTATGACATCATCGAGTCAAGGAGCATGCTAGCTTTTAGAAAGGTTCATGTGTCCGTTGAGACTACAGGACAAGAAATAGTACAAGTGTATTAATTACACAGACTGAAAAGTTGATCAAGCAAGTCCTCTCAGAAAAATGAGAAAGTGACTTCTGAGTACTTATTTCAAGATATCAACGGATTGAATTCTGAGATGGTCTAATAGATACTATTCAAACGAATCTCAAATTCATCTATAAATATCACCACTTAGAAGCTGAGAAATACACACACGAATTATGCTCATACTTTCATATCAAACAAGTATTCTCTCAAGCATTCATACTACAATTCTCCAAGCTCACACTTGCGACTGTGCAGTTAGAAGAATCACTAGTAGTTCTAAGTGTCCTGAACCTTAACAAGAGATTGATTATCTGTGAAAGTTGAACACTTAGACACCCTTTCTGAAGTTCATTCTCCAGAACGGATATCAACACTTGGGTCAGAATGGAGAAACCTACCATATACTGAACAAGTATATTAAGTAGTGTAAGCTCTTCAAGCTCTTTGTATAATAGCTAAAAAGATATTTATGAGTAGCCTGACAACAATCATATAACCAAGGCGTGAAGTACAGTAAGTACTTGGTTTGGGAAATCAAGAAAAAGCTCCAAGGTTATCTTGAGTAAAACAATAAGTACTTGGATTTAGAAGCTAGGGAATAACTCAGGGGGAACATTTGGTTGTGAATCATTTGTTTGTAGGGATATTAGAATATGATACATTATAAGGAGAACTCAATTATCTGTTCTAGTGAATTTCAGGTCTTAAAAAAACCGAAGTGGATTAGTTGGAGGGTTATGCCACCTCCAGATACCACTATAAGTTGTTGTGTTATTTACTTATTGTATTTACATTCCAGCATAACACTCACACACATTATTACTGCAAAGCACATTTACGTTTATCTATAGCTTAAAGTCTTCCGCTCTCTGAATCTAAGTATCAGAAACCCCCAAGGTTTCTGAGAAAGACTGTTTATCGGTGAAAGTTTGAAAAGGCTATTCACCCCCTCCCCTATAGTCTTTTCCTTTGTCGTAATCTAGACCAACATATGACATGGTTTCTGAGACTTATGACTCAGAAAGCCTAAAGTCTTCTGGAAAGGTAAATCTAGAAAGACAGGTTGGTATATAGTCTATAAGTATAAAATACCAGAACTCAAATACTATGGACATGTCATATATCCAGTGGTAATTTCTGAAACAAGAATTCAGAAAACTATTTAAGACATGAAGAATGTGAGAACTAATAGCCAACATTGTACACATTTATGTGCGTCAAACATGTCTAGAGTTTTGTGTTTTTACCATTTATATGATAAATAACATAACACAAGACTTGCTCTATGAAATAATATGGTTTTCTAGTCTCACACATTAACAGTGACTTATGGATACATATTGCCAAAATTCATTAAGTGGACATGTGATCATTTGTTGATTAATATCATTACAAGATGTTAGGAATATCTGTTAGTATTTTTGATCAATCACCATGTAACTTATCTTTAGTACAGAAAGGTGACTAGTACTCT
>JAYMSP010007112.1:0-10470 GCA_036897095.1 Plantago elongata
ATTTCTCAGCTTCTAAGTGGTGATATTTATAGATGAATTTGAGAGTCGTTTGAATAGTATCCGTTAGACCTTCTCAGCATTCAATCCGTTGATATCTTGAAATAAGTACACAGAAGTCACTTTCTCATATTTCAGAGAGTACTAAGCTTGATCGACTTTTCAGTCGGTGTAATTAAAACACTGTACTATTTCTCGTCATGTAGTCTCAACAGACACTGAGGCTTTCTGAAAGCTAGCATGCTCATTGACTCAAAGATGTCATATATTCAGAGACATGTAACGTGACAAACGCACTATACATTATGCTTTCTGAACATAGTCTATCTGAGGAAACTAGTCCTTATGTCTTCATCAAACTTGTGCAATCTTCAGTCTTCAAATCTTCGATTAAACTCCATTGCTAGAATCCCTCTTCATGGCCTTCTCAAAATATAAAAGTATATTCAGAGACCTAATAATCCTATTACAAATTTAACTAGACTAACATACTAAGTGATTTCCTCTTTTACAATGTTCAAGTGAACTAAGAGTACTAGTCACCTTTCTGTACTAAAGATAAGTTACATGGTGATTGATCAAAAATACTAACAGATATTCCTAACAACGGACACATTGAACACAAATAGGAACTCGAATGGTTCTGGGAAAGGAATTTTGAATGAACTAGGGAAACAGAATACTAGTAGGATTTTGCCTAGAATTATTATAAGACCAAGTTGGGCTGCAAAAGGAAAATAGAAAGCTCCTTCATAATTTAATCCAACTTTCACTTTGAACACTAGTTTGCCAGGATCTTCATCAGCAAATCCGTTCGCAATATTAAGTAATAGTGGAGCAGGTAATTGGAACAAGCTGATCATGGAACAAATCCCCGATCATCCGGAACTAATGGAGGTAGAGAAGATGGGAATGGGAGTCGAATTATTGGAGGTAGAGGAGGAGGTCGCAGTAGTGGACGAGGCCGCGGAAGTGGAGGAAGTTGTAATAGTGGAAATCGAGGAGAACGAGGAGGTTATGGATCTCATCATGGAACATAATGGTTTACCACAAGTCATAATACAACCTCAGGATCAGGAATTCGAAATCAGGTTCTTCGAGGTGACGGGTCCGGTCAGAATCTTGGCTATGGAATCGAATGAGAGTCTGATACATGTGGTGGATATCCCGCCAATGATTTGGCAGGCAGAGGTAATCACGAAACACATATTCCGGGGGAATCAAGAGAGGACATGTTGGTAGAGATATGTGATAACCGAGTGGAAGCAAACCAGACAACAAACGCTTCTAACGGAGATTCTAAAGCAACTATGGTCGATATGGACCGGGAATCCTGTTGAATACCCCATCCAAGCATATCATCTCTATTACCCATCAATGCGGATTGTATCCTGGAATTTTCAAGGAGCAGGAGATGCGGAGTTTAGAAGAAACTTTAGGGAATTAGTCCGGATTCACAGACCGGATATTGTTTACTTGCTCGAGACGAGAGTTTTGTCAGAACAAGCTTTGTATATTGCACCGTATTTAGGTTTCTCCTGGTATCATCTGGATGGTGGTATCTGGATGCTGTGGAACGAATATAATATTGATATAGATATTCTAGAGTGTTCGGAACAGTATATTCATGTCGTAGTGGGACCTAAACACCAAGAGAATTGGTTGCTAACTGTGGTATACGTAAAACCCCACAAAGTAGATAAAATTCGAGCCTTTAATGATTTGGCAAGATTATCCCAGGCAGCAGATTTGCCTTGGTTAGTCCAAGGAGATTTCAATGAAATTGGTTATTCATATGAGAAGCAAGGAGGCAACAGTGCTACGGTTAATAGGTGCCTCAAATTTCAAAGAGCTCTCGATCAGTGTGCTTTACAGGATCTAGGATTTCATGGAATGAGATTTACTTGAACAAATAAGAGGGGGGGGGGTCTTGCAAAGATCAAGGAAAGGATTGATAGTGCAGTGGCGAATGTAGCAGGGATCACTATGTTTTCGGAATATGCCGTGATTCACCTACCCCGCACACATTCGGACCATCACCCAATTATTACACAATGTCACGGAGCGGATTACTTGGCTGCACGTGAGAAACCTTTCCATTTTGAAGCAATGTGGCTCAACCACCCGGAATGTGAAGGGATACTAAACAACATCTGGTTGGATTCGAAGAACATTATTTATGTGATTAGTAAAATCCCTGAATTTATGATCCCATGGAACAAAAATTGATTTGGGAACATATTTCAGTGGAAAAGAAAATTGCTCGCAAGGCTCGATGGCATACAACGGGCTACAACAACAAGGTCGAATGAGTATCTGTCTGATTTGGAATCCCGACTGATTATGGAATATAATGATGTCCTTCACCAGGAAGAAATATTTTGGTTTAAAAAAATCACGCATTAAATGGATCCAAGAGGGCGAACAGAATACGGCTTTGTTTCACAAGTCTACACTAGCAAGGCGTCGGAGAAATAAGATTTTGACGCTGAAGATTGATGATGAATGCCCGAGAGATCAGGGAACATTGCAAGAACACGCAAGAATTACTATAGGGATCTGTTCTCGGATGCTAGCAGGCAGCGGCATGCCTTGCGTATCTCACATCACCAGGTTGTTTTAATCAGGGAGGATGCGGAATCCCTCAGCCGTGAGCTAACTATCTCAGAATTACGGAAAGTCGTATGGGCAACTCATCCCTTGAAAGCTCCGGGACCGGATGGAATTCAGGCTATTCTTTAACAAAAAGGTTGGAGCTAGTTAAAGGAGTCGTTGTTATCATTCATGAAGACAACATTCACCAAAAAATCCTTCGACCCAAAACTCTATGTTGTGCACCTATGTTTGATAGCAAAAGTGCCAAACCCGTCCCTCATATCTCAGTATAGACTGATTTTCTCTATGTAATATCATATATAAGCTTATCACTAAGTGCATTACATTAAGATTAAAGGATTTGATGCTAAAGTTAGTTGCCCCGACTCAATCTAGCTTTATAAAAGGGAGAAGTACCCAAGACAACATTTTTGTCATCCAAGAACTCATTTATTCTCTTCGAGCCAAGAAAAAGAATAAAGTGGGCAACATGATTCTAAAACTGGACCTCGGAAAAGCCTATGACAAAGTCAACTGGGACTTCCTTGAAGATACTCTACTTGCATTCGGATTTTCCAAAGATATTGTTGATCTGATCATGTTTAGTGTTAGAAACGCAGCACCAAAATCTTATGGAAAGGGGAACCGCTTGAGAAATTCGAACAACAATTTGGATTAAAGCAAGGGGATCCTCTCTCCCCATACCTATTTGTACTTTGCATGGACAGACTGTCATATCTGATTATGGAAGTAGTTGAAGGTAAGAGATGGGAACAACTTAAAGTTTGTCGTAGTGGCCCGACTTTATCTCATCTATTCTTTGCGGAGGACCTCCTGCTAATGGGCAAGGTCACCATGTCTACTACAAGAACGATTCAGAAAGTATTGAACGTGTTTTGCGGAGCCTCTAGATTGAAACTAAATCCAACAAAATCAAAAGTATACTTCTCCAAGACCGGTGGCGCATCCCTCAAGAGAAGTATATGTGATGTGCTTGGCTTTGAACAAACACGGAACCTCGGGAAATACCTTGGAGTTAATTTAGCTCATGGTCGACAAAACCGGGAACTATTTATTGACACACTCGACAAGCTTATGTCTCGGCTGAACGGGTGGAAGAGTAAGTTTCTCTCAATTGCCGGACGAGCTACACTGATCCAATCGGTCATCCGGTTCAAATTATGCAATCTAGCTACCTTCATGACTTTGTTTGCAACAAGTTAGATAATATAAACATGGATTCCCTATGGTCCACAAATTCTAAAGTGAGGAAGATACATCTTGTTGGCTGGGAGACAGTCACAAAATCGAAGCAGCAAAGGGGCCTGGGTATTAGAACGACGAGACAAACTAATCAAGCTCCTATCGAAATTTGCGTGGAAAGTTATTCGCGAAGAAGAAACTCTCTGATCTGATCTTGTAGAGGCGAAATACCCCAGAGGATGATGACTTCTAGATTGCACTGCCAAACCAAGTGATAGTCCCACATGGAAAGGGATTTTGAAATGTGCAGATTTAATTACACCTTGCTTAAGATGGAGGATCAGAAATGGGGAGAGTATCTTATTCTGGTTCGATAACTGGCTCGGGGATTCCAACAATTGCAAAGAAGTGAGAAATATTCACCATTTGGATAGCAAGCTCCGTCTTTGCGATTTGATAGACGATGAAGGCAGTTGGAGTCTTGATTCACTCAATACTACTCTGCCTCAATCTGTAGTAAACCGAATAGAGGCATCGAAGGTCCTATATGAGATGGAAGATAGTGACATACGGAATGAGAAAGTAAATGGACAGTTCTCATGTAGATCAGCATATGCAGTTTTGCAAAGGGATTATGATTCAGGCCCAGGGTAGAACGACTGGAATTGGCTCTGGAAGAGAAAAATCAGTAACAAGCTGAAGCACTTTATGTGGTTGATTGTTAGGAATATCTGTTAGTGTTTTTGATCAATCACCATGTAACTTATCTTTAGTACAGAAAGATGACTTGTACTCTTAGTTCACTTGAACAATGTAAAAGAGAAAATCACTTAGTATGTTATTCTAGTTAAACTTGTAATAGGATTATTAGGTCTCTAAATGTAACTTTATATTTTGAGAAGCCCATGAAGAAGGATCCGAGCAATGGAGTTCAAACGACTCTCAAATTCATCTATAAATATCAACACTTAGAAGTTGAGAAATACACACACGAACTACGCTCATACTTTCATATCAAGCAAGTATTCTCTCAAGTATTCGTACTACAATTCTCCAAGCTTACAGTTGTTACATACAACTCGAAGAATTAGTAGTACTTCTAAGTGTCTTGAACCTTAACAAGAGCTTGATTATCTATGAAAGAGTTGAACACTCAGATACCCTTTTTGAAGTTCATTCTACAAAACATATATCAACACTTGAGTCAAAAAGGAGAATCCTACCATATACTGAACAAGTATATTAAGTTGTGATTTCTTCTCCAGCTCTCTGGATAAATAGCTGAAAAGTTATTTAAAGAGTAGCGTGACAACAACCATATAACCAACACCATCAAGGCGTGGAGTACATGAAGTACTTGTTTTGGGAAATTAAAGAAAAGCTTCAAGGTTATCTTGAGTACATGATATACTTGGTTTTAGAAGCTAGGGAACAACTCAAGGAGAACATTTGGTTGGGAACCATCTACTTGTAGGGATCTTGGAATATGATACATTGTAAGGAGAATTCAATTATCTGTTCTAGTGAATTCCAGGTCTCAGAAAGGCCGAAGTGGACTAGTTGAAGTATTGCGCCACCTCCAGATACCACTATAAGTTGTTGTGTTATTTACTTACTGTATTTACATTTCAGCATCACACACACACACACACACACTATTACTGCAAAGCACATTAACGTTTATCCATCGCTTAAAGTCTTCCGCTCTCTGAATTTAAGTATCAGAAAGTCCCAAGGTTTCTGAGAAAGATTGTTTATTGATGAAAGTTTGAAAAGACTATTCACCCCCTCCCCCTCTAGTCTTTTCCTTTGTCGTTATCTGGACCAACATTGGTTGTGAGGAATCGCTTGGCAACAAATTCCCTTCGGAAAACTCAAAATCTGACACAAGATGATTCGTGTGAAAGGTGCGTGGGGGTTGAGGAATCGACTATTCATATAATGAGGGACTGCCAAATGGCACGGAGGGTGTGATCTGTCCTCCTGAAAGTCGACCATGGTAACAGGTTCATGTCCTTGGATCCGACTCAGTGGTTTAAAGAGAATTCTAAAGCAACGAATGCTAGCAGCGAAACTATGCCAGGGATCCCTTGGAATATCACATTCGTAGCGGTAATCTAGACACTATGGAAGGTAAGAAATGAACTGATATTTCGGGGGAAAACAAATACTATTAACTCGATTATTTTTCAGGTTAATCAGCTAAGCACAAAACTACATACAGCGATGAAGAAAAGCCTGGTCAAGAATCCTTTGAAACGTTGAATGCGACCAAAGCCAGAATGGGTCAAATAAACGTGGATGGAAGCTGTCGCGAGTCAGAAAACATGGGCGACATTGGAGGGGTCCTGAGAGATTCAGCTGGATAATGGCAATGGGGGTTTAGCAAAGTAATTCAGTGCACTATTGTAAAGAAAGCGGAAATCCAAGCCTTGACTAATGGGCTAAAACTAGCCTGGGAGCGTCGAGTGCAGAGAATCAAAATAGAGACAGATTGTTTGGCCATCCATAAGGCTATAACAAGTGAGGATGAAGGCCATGCGCACTTGAGAGAGCTTATAAAAGAATGTCAGGATTGCTTGCACAAACCATGGAGCTATGTTTTCCGGTGGATCCCGCGAAACGGAAATGATCTTGCTGACTCTTTAGCGAAACATTACAATGTTAGTAACGAGGCGGACGGGTTTTTGGACTTGATTCCTCCCAATTTACAGGCACTTTGGCCTTTTCTGTAGCCTAAGGGCAACTTATTTCTTTACTCACCAAAAAAAAATAGGTCACAAGGTAATCCAGGTATAAACTGAATTCGTCAGAATAACTAATTTGTGCATTTGGTTGTTGGGTCAGGTTTTATCCGTTATATACTGGGAAACAAACGTCTAACGATTCCTGCAAGCATAAAATGTGAGGACGTTGATGTGACAATGAAAAGTGCAATTTTACATGCTTTTATACACTCTTTTTGGCCCAAGATTCAATATTTATATTATATAATGGCCAATTACCATCTTCTTGTGCATTATGTTGGCCGTGATTATGTTTTAAAATAATTACACGATTTCCGGTGCCAAGATTTCATACTAGGCGAAATAGAGGATCATAAGAAATTACTCTAATTTGACGGCTGCACGGCGTTCGAGGCGTCAAAGCATGTCAATTGACTACAACATTGAAGAATTCCACTTTTTGAGAAAACTGAGTTACGAACCCCGTAAATGAAGAACGGATTTAAATCTAGGAAAAATCATATTAGGCGACTCCCAAGAGGGCGTAGAAGGACCATTGCGGCAGCGTGAAAAAGAATGATATATAATATGGACTTTACTGGCAAATTCCTTGATGCATTAAAAAATTATATCGTAACAAAGTTATGAATACATTAAAAAGAATTATAAATTTTTATTACACAACATCAATTAGTAAATGATGATAAGTATATATTTGCCATTGTATACTATGCTAATATAAAAATACTTTTTCTTTTTAATATAAATATATTTATCTCTCTCATTTAGCTTCACCTTTTTTCTTTTCCTTTTTAAAAGCGTAGTTTTTTCAAGATATCAAATAATATTCGTCAATACTTGCCTTATTATCGCCTTATTATATATTGTAATAAATTTATGAAGTATATGATATATTAATTTTAAATATACCTGTTCTATGTAATATCAATGAGCATATGATGATGATGATATATATATATATGTATGTATGTATGTATATATGTATGTATGTATATTTATATATATGTATGTATGTATCTATATATATATATATATATGTGTGTATATTTATATATATATATATGTGTGTGTGTGTGTGTGTGTGTGTGTGTGTGTGTGTAATATATGATAATAATAGTTTAATTGTGAAAATTACAAATCAAAATTCAACCCATCTAAACTAAACTTTTATATTCAGCGCATGCGCATGCATATAGTACCGCTTTAATTTAAGACAACGTAAATAAGTTCGAACAATGTAAACTATTTACCTCAATTTGAAATCATCTAGAAACATGAGGTGTAAATTATGTTCGCCAGAACAAATAATTTGTGCATTTCGTTGTTGGTTTCATCACGTGAACAAACGGGCAACAATATATTCCTCGACCTTCTTATAATAAAAAATGATTTATTTATAAGAAAATTCTTTTAAGAATTCAGAAAATCTTGAATTTTATATATAAAAAGATTCAACACTATAATTTGTATATATCAATACATAATTTATATATAAAAAAATTTATAATTTATATACAAAGTTATACATTAGTATATATAATTTTATATGACTTTCAGAACTCTCGTAAAAATTTAAACTTTATATTGTTTATATTACTCTAACGAGGATGATAAAGACGGATAAAGACGTAGGAGTATCTTTTTGATAGACCGACTAGTTATCCGCAGTCCTCTGATGTTGATTTGAGTCTTTAGATATTGTGTAAATTGGCCATCTGAGTAAACTAGGAAATAGCCGAGTAAATTAGGAAAGACTAATATAGATTTCGAATTTGGATTCTGTTTTCTCTAAGTCAGAGTATGGAAATTAATTGGTTACTTTATATGTTTAGTTATTTCAAGTTTACCTTATTTACTTCCCTGAGGCTCTATATATATAAAACAGTATAACACCACCACTTGACGACATGCATCTACTACCATAATATTCACAAATCAAACCAGCGTGATACCAAGAGTCCAAGATTCAACATCAATTCATCAATGGATTCATTCAACAACGAGCATTCAACCAATTCTTCCAGTTCCGGAGATCGCCAGACCAAGACTTGGAGGAAACCTTGTCTCCGCTGTCCTTGCATGGCCGGATTTTTCGATGGACTATGTTCGAATTGCTACATCTGTGAAGTTAAGAAAAGGAAAGCTGAGTCGGAAATAACATCATCAGCTAAGGTTGACGATTGGGTCCAACATATGCAAAGGCTCAAGAACAACTCCACTCCTCCAGTCGTTGCCAAGAAGAATCGGTGTGAATGCTGTAACAAGAGAGTTGGATTGTTAGGATTTAGGTGTCGTTGTGGCGGAACATTCTGCGGGAAGCATCGATACGCGGAGTCTCATACGTGCTCCTTCGATTTCAAGGCCGCTGGAAAAGTTGTGATCATGAAGCAAAATCCTCTAGTTCAAGCTGATAAGCTTCGTGATAGAGTATAATTGGTTATTATGTATTGGATCCAATTTCCTTCGTTATTTCTATCTTTTACATGTTTGCTTCTGTGGTTATTTGTAGAATCTTGCATAGTTGTATGTAATGAATTTCTCTTACTTCTGTGATGAACAAAATCGTTACAATAATGCAAAAACACACGCTACTATTGTGACACTTGTTGATTGTTGTAATACGTATATATAAAATAATTAATACCATTGTTGTTAAATTGCATTTTTTTTTGTGAACTAGGATCTGTATTAGTAAGAATTGATGTATTTATTTGAATTGGAGGAAAACAATTAAATATCGACGTTTGTTAATATTAGGAAGCAATACAATTAGGGTGGACATCAAGCGGGAAATTCGTAATTTTGAAATTTCAGGAATGAAAATTCGGGATCGAGACAATTATTTTACATTCCAATCCCGTCCCAAATAAAATCGAAATTTTTCGGGATTGGTACTTCGTGATTCAGGCGGGATCGGGCGGAGTTTCGGGATCCAAAATAAACCTAATGAATATTCAACATAATTAAAAAATTGAATTGTTTTCTACTATTCTTAAACAAATATAGGCAACATAAGATATTTAATTCGAACTTTAAACATCATCATATATTTAATTCCATTATAATTAAACCAACAAAAAAATTTAAAGACTTAATTTGCTTCAAAGTCAAGAACATCCATGGATGATATAAAAATTGTAGCGCAAATATGAGTGTTCGGGATTTATTTCAATCCCATTTCGAAATATGAATGTAAAATCAATTCCAATCCCATTTCGAAATTTAATATGAGTGTTCGGGATTTATTTCAAACCGAATCGGAATTTTCAGGATCAGGTTTTTCGAGATAAAATCATTCGGGATCAAAAAATTTCCAATATCCCATTCACGCCTCATGTCCATTTACATATTAACACGTCATTTTGTAATCACTCTATGGTGGTTCCGGTATTATTAAAATTAGTACTAACCCGTGATAATGCCACACTATAATTTACTTCTAATAATAAATAACTCGAAGATGATAAAATAAATTAATCGAAAAAATAAGACAGTTAAATTTATATGAAAAATGATTGTCGTGGTATTCATTCTTCATACTATATTATATTATTGAGAATTTATTTATGTTAACTATAGAAAATGTAAAATACGAACCATGATGATGCTTATGCTTTTCCCGCAACAAAAAAGTAAAATAAAACTATACATACATAATTTACATGTGATGATTTTGTATTCCAACTCCTAGATCTCAACAAACCCCTGATGGTATGCTTCACCCCACCAAAGAATTATTATTGTACAAATATAATTTCACATGCTTGCTTATTTCCACCCCCTTCTCCCTCAGTTATGGATAAATTTTTTAGAGAGAATATAGTAGAGAGTATCTAAGAACCCCCACCCCCGAGCCCGCTATATAGAGATAAAAAAAAGAATATAGCCATTGAAGAGAGTATCGGTCGAATCCTCCCCTCCCCCCCCC
>JAYMSP010007113.1:0-10469 GCA_036897095.1 Plantago elongata
ATATATATATTTAAACAATGGGTAAGCATTCAACTGGTACAGAAATTGGGAACAATACCTATACCTCGGCATAACCTCTTGGCAGAAGATGTCTGTTGTCTATTGCTAGCATGGAGCTGCAAGGCAAAATTCAGTTTCAATGTTTAGTTCAAGTCTATAGTTGAAGATATAATGTGCACCTTTCTCTTTCCACAAATCATTAAGACATCATCCATATAGCTGTAAAGATGCCAATTTCTTTACTTGGTAAGATGACTCATTGTTCTTTGTAAAGAGATGCTAGAGCCAAAGAGAGTAAACTACAGAAAGAATTGAAGAGAACCGAAAGAAAAAAAAACAACAATGGAGGCACATATAAGGATGCTGAGTTATGCACGAGTACATACGCTGCAATTGTAAAACTGAAGACAGCAGAAACAATGAGAAAAGGAACGCTAAACTTATAAAAATGCATCGACCACATGTTCATCAATTCGTGTGGTGATAGTTGATGCAAAAAATAGGACAAGAAACTATGCATGCTTCTTGACATTACGGGAATCAATTTCACCACCGTTTTCCTTCGTAATAGTACTAAAAAATGTAATAATAAGGGAAAAA
This sequence comes from Plantago elongata, assembly GCA_036897095.1. Taxonomy (NCBI): domain Eukaryota; kingdom Viridiplantae; phylum Streptophyta; class Magnoliopsida; order Lamiales; family Plantaginaceae; genus Plantago; species Plantago elongata. The sequence continues at coordinate 601 of JAYMSP010007113.1, forward strand.
TACAAACGGCTTAAGATTGACAAAGCATAACATAATCCGACCTCAAAGCAAGCTTATTACTTATTGTGATTTCTACTAGCCAAAGGTAAAGTTCCGTAATCCAAAAACAACCGAGTTACTTAAAAAAAAAATTAAGTTTAAGAGATTCACATAGCAAAATTTTCCCACCTTTCACTCTTGTTGTTGAATATCTTTTGCGAGAGACCATCTCTCAGAGAGAACAAATCAAACATCACATATTTTATTTCAAATATTGCATGTTTAGCTACAAATATGCAGGTAACGCATTGTTTATTATACGTACGAAGTTTGAAGTTAAACATATGATTTATTTATTTTTAAATATGTGATGTTGAATTGATACCTCGTAGAAAGTTTGTAATCAAGGAAGCAAAAGGAAACATTGGCGAGATAAAACTCAATGGGGTTCATACACGTGTAGTGAAATAACCACTTCTTCCGTCCCGCCCAAAGCTTCAGGTTTTACCATTTTTGGTGTCCCATTTAAAGCTTGCCATTTTCATTTTTGTAAACTTTACCCCACAATAATATTTAATATATTCACCTTTTCACAAAACCCAATACAAAACATAAAGTCAACATAAAATTTCAACCACACACCATTACTTCAATAAAAAAGTAATCCAACCTTATTTTTCTTACTCTTAAAGCAGGTGGAATGCTTCGGACGAGACGGATGAAGTAGTTAATGGGCAAAATTGTAAAACCAGCCACATTAACCATATAAATTGATCAATCAATAAGACCAAAAAAGGAAAAAAAATCACTTCCTCCCCTCTTATTTCTCTCATGAAAGCCCTTTTAACTCCCTACAAATGTTCTATCCGCTAAGCAATACCTGCCTACGTAGGATGAAATCCTACGACCTCAAATACCACTAAGGAATTCTATCAAAGCTGCAGAGGGGGATAGACGAGGAAACTAATAAATAAACTTGAAAGCTCTCTACTATCCAAGTCTAACTACCGTTTTCCCAATAAAAAACAAAGCCAAAAGTCAAAACAAGTGTAACCAAATTGAATTTTAGATAAGCATAGAATTTAGAATTAGAAGAACAAATTTCATAAGAAATGTAGATAATAAGTTTCATGACGGTGTACATTGTAGAAACATGAATAAAATAACCAAACGGAAAACATAACAAAGATTAAATCTTCCAGGTTTTCGCAAACCGTTTAGAGAACACTCACCTTGCATCTAACTAGCAAAATTTGGAACCATGAATGGCCAAACAAAAGAATAGCTACTACCCAAACCCAAGTCCTAAGAGCAGTCAAACTTCAGATAAAGAATACTAAAAACAAACAAGTTTAAGAAAGTAGTGTTGCCATATAAATTGTTTTGAAAAAAAGACCTGTAAGGAAATCCTTTTTTATTACTAAGCTTTTCTTTTGGCTAGTAGAAACCTCAATAAGTTGTAAGCTCACTTTGAGCTCGGAATATGTTACGCTTTGTCAATCTTAAAACGTTCCCATTTTTCATTTAGAAAAAAATAGTACAGTATTACTTTTTTGGTGCTGTTAGATCCTTCCTCATAGAGGCAACGAGCACTTCTAACTGATTGTTCTTTTCAAAATTATTTCAGTTATTATATTTTCGATTGTAAGTGTCAGTTATTCAGGACCATGTAGCCTCCAGGAATACTGGTTTGTAGTACAAATACAATAAGACTATAAGAGACTCCAGGGCAGACAGAAGCAGAAAGAACCGGCACATCCAGAAACAAAAAAAAAAACAAATAGTGTAAGTCCATGAATGCACTTGAGGTTGCAGACAAGATGACTTACTGACATTATGTGCTCTGAGAGTCTCTTGTCCAAGAATTCATCAGGTTTATCAAGCAATATAAAAACCAGATCAAAGCGAGAGAGGAGAGCACCATTCATTTTCAAGTTCTCGTTAACAGTCTTTGCGCGGCTGCAGAGCAAATATGAAAACTTCAATATATAGATACGTTCTCTAGAAAATAAAATATAAAAAGAGTATCTTCAATTCCGTCAAAATAGTCTGATTTGATCACCCAGATAGAAAATGCTGTCTTGCAGCTTACTTATCCCAGTGTAAGACATAACAAAGTGTTTGCGGAAACAAACATATGAACATTTTTGGAAAGAAACAATGCTCAGATGATTGTATTGATCACAGTAGTCAACAATTAAAAGTGATTATAGATGATACCCACAATAACTGTATCCTACTCAGTCAGTTGTATAGTTTGTGATTAGAGCTTTCCTATAAGAACGTTGACAGTATCAATGCAACAAATAGCTATTTGGACAAAAGTTTAGTTGCTTATACTCATAGTGACCCCCTGCAGGATTTGCTGCTGCTAAAACAGTGGTTCTTGCTGACAAACTTGCCACGAGTCCGGCCTTTGCAACAGAGACACACTGCTGTTCCATAGCTTCCAATAGGGACTGAAGAATTTACTGGTCAGCATGATTTTCATTATAGATTAAACAATCATGTCCTCAGACGGGGTTTTCCAAACCTGGTGTTCGGCTGACATTTTGTCAAACTCATCGATGCAGCATAATCCACGGTCTGCAAGTACCATGGCACCTGTAAATGGACATCACCATTACTTCAAGCAATATTTATGCTGTAAGTTTGATAGTATATTTTTCAGGATTTCATAGGTGGATAATTTATATTTTAACTCATCTTTAGCACAATCGAATCATTTGCGACGAAAGGAATATTCAACTTTGATTAGGATTAGGTACGAATATTTTGCCTCTACAAGAATTTCATTTGATCCCAGTCTACACAGTGATCCAAGCGTCCTTTTAAACTTAAATTGCAATTATACAAAGCAAAATTGTGGGGCATAAACAAACAGGTAAATTCCACCCGATACCCCAAACAAGTCACATAATTACGTTGAGTCCCCACAATTTGAGCAATTATGTCGTGAAAATGTAATTTACAACATCCTTTGTACTTGGATGTTATTGTTAAAATTTCATGGACTCAAATAAGTACAAGTTTATGGGGGTATCACATGTAATTATTCATGAGCAAAATTAAAATGACTAGAGATTAGCCCCGTCATAGTTTTGAATTTGGGTAAAATGTTTGACCTTCCAAACTTTGAGGAAACATTCAAGTGGTCCGTACATATGACAATGAAGTGCAGCTCAGTTGGTAAGCTGCTTCCCCTCCAACCAATAGGTCGGGGGTTCGAGTCACATTTAGCCGTTTAAAAAAAAAAGTGGTCCATATGGTGGTTAATATTGGCAGGACGGTCTCAATAAAATGATGCAGGCTAGCATGTTTCTTACTTTACAGAACAAAGGCTAAAAGGAGACATCAGTCAGTATATATTGCCCGGAAAATCCAAGCCAGATGTACTTGACGGGTGGACGGACGGATGGATGAATTAATTGAAAGTTTGGTAGAATTTCAATTACAATGGTAACTTGTATATTGCAATAAAGGCTAAAATATGGATTAGTTAAAGGCTAAAAGCTGGTAACTCATATATTTTTATTGACTTTTGATTATTTAATTGATACTTTTAGATATTGAAAAATCATCTCCCAAACTGTTCTTGAGTTTCTTTCAACTACATAGCAGTTAGCCATCAAATTGATGTTGGACTATATTAAGAGAACAGTCAGTCTGGAAATAGAGAACGAAGCAAGTTTACCAGCCTCAAAGGCATAATCACTTGTCATCGCATCTTTTACCACTGCAACAGTAAGACCAGCATTAGTTGTGGCATTGCCACACACATATATTCCACGCGGAGAAACAGAAGCTGCTGCTTGAAGTAGCTGACTTTTACCCAGTCCAGGATCACCTGATTTTCCAAAATACTTGCTCGTCAAAAAACTTAAATATAGAGATCTTCTATGTTATAGGTCACTGTTGGGACTACAAAAACTTGTAGATGACTTGGACAAAAAGGATACGAACCAACAATAATAATATGGATATCGCCTCTGACTGGCACCTTATTTTGGTCCATCGAATGCTTTCGAACACCACCAAATAGTCCCAGTGTAATCCCAGCTATAAACCAACATAGGGAAAAGAAGATAAGAACATGAGCACGGTGATATTTTCCAGCATTCAGATAACTCAAGTCACTGAACCATCTATGTATCACCAATAAATGCATAAGCACGTTTGTGCAGATAAGCGTGTTCATGCCTGTTAGTAGCCTGAGCATGTGTTATAGAAACATTTAAAATTAGTAATCATTCGGTATTTATTTATCATGAAACTGACCAGACAGTTTCATCTAAAGCTGCAGGTCAAGCAGGGGTGACTTTAGTGTTCTCTACTTTGAATGTAAACCAAAAATAGCATAAGAAATATTTAAATGTGCAAGAGGTGTGAATGCTTTGTAACACCCGAATACTAAGTCCTAGAATATATATCAACAGAAATAAATTTTATGTGAATTTGACATGCAGGTATGATCATCAAAGTTTAGGAAGTCCTTGCCTCCACAAGGTATAGTACTTGGAATCAAACGATGCTTCAACTTTTTATTCGATTAAAAAAAAGGTTATGTAGAAAGAAAAAATTTATGTCAAATTATGTTCATCACAATTTTATTCTACATCCTGTTGTGTAAAGTTAAATTTGCAGAAATGGTACAAGCAGACTATTAATGTTAAATCTGATCCTTGCATTTATACTTTCTTACAAGAGTCCAATCTATCATTTTCTATACCTTTAACAAGCTCATGCCCATAGATGGATGGGCAAATGGAATGGAGAATTTGCCGGAAGACATCAGAACCATGCTCCTGAGAGAACTTCACAATGAATTCTAGATCTCTTGGGGAAAATGTGTACAGGTCCAAATTATCAGTGGCCCGGGAAATTATGTCAGTATTTTGCGTGTTGTCAGGCACAGACTGAGACTTTGAATTCACTATTGAAACAGCTTCAAGGTACAAATAGTACAATGCTTGATTTTTGCCTTTTGATTTTCCTGAAATTTTAGGAAAATGAAATATAAAATTACTGAAAAAAAGAAACATAGAAGAGAAAGAAGGCAACAGAAAAACCCCTGCACGTGTACAAAAGTAAATATAGACCCTCTGCTACAACAATTAAAGATACCAGAAATCTCTAATGTCCGGACAAAACAAGCATACACATGATCAGAACTTACGCTGGAAACATAGCTTTATGTAAATTATTCTGTTAGGCAATTTTCAATGCTCATATCTCTGGTTCATACAAATTGGTGTTGTTACATGCAGAAAAAACATGGGTGACGATAACTAACGGGTGATGTAGCAGAACATCAACGAGCAACACAATAATGAAAGAACATATGTAGTTTGAAAACGAAAAGGAAGTATACTAGAAAGCTTAAATATTTGGAATTCTAGTTTCTTGAGCATAAACTGCATGGATCTGAAAAAATAGATCCTCAGCAAAAAAAAATCAGAAAAGCGTACTCATGAAAAGTGCCAAGTCATATAGTAATTAATGTAAGTGCCATAAGCCAATGATGCTGGATCCAATAAGTCAATATATTTTACAATCTAGGACGAACTAGCAACCAGAACTCCGATATCATGTGCGAGGAACTTAGCTACTCCCCTGTAATTAGGTAACAGGACTGTACAGCCAATGAAACTAGGACTTAAATTATAAGTTATAAGTGTGAAAGACTTAGAAGCATGTGGCGTTTTGCAAATAATACTTACCTCCTCCAATATCCATATAATTGTTAATAACTCTTATAATACCGGTGACAGTTACTACATCTCCAGGAATGCATGCATCTACTATGTCTTCAGTTAGTTCACATTCAACTGTTCTAGGAACTCTCCCTTCTTCATGATTTTCCGATTTCAACAGCTCTTGAATCCTGGGGATTATATAAAACCAGAATATCACATGGAGAGGATGCTAAATTTCAATATTGAAACATATATAAGTAGGACTCTCATAATTTACTCTACCTGATTTTCTGAAAATCAATTAATTTAGCCGTAGATCTGATAGGAATAAAATTTCGACTTTTGCAAGCTTGCATTTCACATTTCATTGGTGGAGAAAACTTTCCATCAGGAAAGTCACATGTGAACGTGGTCCCACACTTACCACATGAAAATCCCATTTGCATTACCAAAGGTCGAACAGTACTAACTTTGATCGCAGTTCCCCGTACAGATACAAGCCTGTCTACGACATAATCAAACATGTACAATCATTAGCCATTTCCTCGTGCGTGTAGTAAACAAAATGAATCTGAAATAAGCACAAGGTACCAATATATGCAGCCTTTAGGTTCTTTAAAGCAATCATGGACTCTGGATAGTTATGCAAGCGAATATTTATCTTTACATGTCCCTCCAACAAATCATCTTTCATTAGAAAAGCCTGAAGAGTCATTTCATTTTCACATAAAAATGTCACTGTTAACTTGCACTACACTAGCACTAGAACACTAAATACCTTATGGACAGCAGCACTCATGCATAGAAGAGCATCTTTAGGTTTTTCCTCTAGTGCTGCATAAAGTTGGTCAATCAGGCATACTTTCTGGAACTGCTGGAAATCGAGTTGCAAGAAGAATAGGCCATCGTCCTCTTTTACCTGCCCATCAAATTAAAGTGAAACCCCCTAAAAAAATTCTCCTCTCCTCAACTTTTTTAAGGAAAATCACATGTAGATATTAGCAATTAGTCCTAAATAGTTAAACAAGTCAATTGAAATTACATATTACAGTAGAATTCTCGTAGCAACTACACAATTTAGAGGAGATACAGCAAAAACCTAAGTAGAACAGCATAATCAGTAACTTTTATTCGGAGCGAACGAGTCGAACAGAAAATCAGTAAATTACATTACCTGATGGACGAACTGTTCACCTGGATGGGTGGAGAAGAAATGGAAGAGGTCGGAAGTGAGAGCGAATTTAAGGTCTGAGTCCTCTGAAGTGACTTGACGAAAATACAATGTCATAATGCGCCATAAATCATTTCCGGCGGTTGATCGGACCTTCGATTGCGGTCTGGTCATCTGCAATGAGTATCCGTGCATTGCAATTGCGGTGGCGCCGCCGCTCAGCGGTGGAGTTTTTGTGTTTAGTTGTTTTTTGGCGGGAAATCAGAATGATGTTTAATGACTCTGGCTCATAACATTTAAATCGAATCATTTGGCTCGATGAATAGTGATTGGCCTAAAATACAATTTAAATACCCCATTTCAATTCCATTCCAAACACAATTTTACCAAAATCCCATTGAAATGACCATTTGAGTGTCATGTCAATGAGCCCCTCATATGCCAACCTTGAGCCAAAATGCAAGGATAAGCATATACTAGTCGAACACATTTTCGAAGGCTTTTTTTTCAAGTGAAAAAGATTGAATCCCCGATTTATTATGTAGAGTTGAAGTGTATTAGACCATCTCTAACGGTACAACTCATTGTAACTCGCTGTTAACATTTCACTCGCTGTTAACTTTACAAGACCCAAAATCTATTTTCTTTTAACATTTCTTTCCAACTTCATTATTCATTTTATTTTATTTTCTCATTTTCTTTTAAGCTTCATTCTTTAATTATTTCAAATGTTGTTAATTAATTATACAAAATCACATTAATATTTTTTTTAAATTACTTGAAAATAAAAATTACACTATTTTCAAAAAAATTACAACACTTCAAATAAAAAATTGCGACACTCGAAATTAAAAATTACAACAATTAGAGTACGACATTTAAATCCTAGTTATCTAACCTGATAAATTGCTATGAATGTTATTATCATATTTTAATAATATAATTAATTAGTTTAATAATTAAAAAGAAAACAAAACAAAAAGAAACATTGAGACAAGAAAAAAAAAAAGGAGAGAAGAAGGAAAATAGAGAGTTGGGGCAAAGAGAACAAAATGAAATAAAAAGAGAAAAGGAAAAAAGATAGAAAAAAAAGATAAAAGGGGCCAACGGTGGGGTGCCAACGGGGCCCCAGCAGCGCTCCAACTCCGATTGGGACGCTGTTAGAGCTGGTCTTAGACCATCCACAATGACAACGCATCGTCGTGTGTTTCTGCTGCAGTCAGGAGTCACAACACGTCGTCGCCACGTTGTTACCATGTCATAAAAATTTTAATTTTGTTGTTTACATATTAATCATAAAAGTGTTTAGAAGTTGAAATGAACAAAATTGCGATTTTTTTTAAGTCATTTTATAATTTATTAAGGTTGAACTAACCACGAATATATTACAACAAATTGCGTGGAATTTAAATCAAACTAGAAAAAATGTAACAAACATACAACACACAAAACATCGAAACAACACAAACACACAACACGATTGTAGAAGATCCATTTTCACTTATGCCTCCAAATATGTTTCATCACGTCTCTTGTTAACTACGTGTGCGTGCATAAACTATGCATCCAACTTAAATTATTCATGTATTCCGGGATAGTATTTATTGTAGACGACATTGACGAATATGAACTCTAATCCATACCTCCGGCGAACATCAGGTAGTTCAACCTCTGAAACCGCTAAAAATACGAAACATGATTAGGATGACGTTACTTGTGCTTTAACAATTTAGCCATCATAGTAAAGAGTTCTAGCAATTTCGCCCTCGGCTTATCGCTGACCTTGAGGAGGCACCTCATTATCAACCTCTTCACTTGTTGATCCACCTGATACATCATCAACAGTCATGTGGCCGCGACCACTGCGTCTACCTCTATTTGATGCTCCACCGCATACCATAACTCAAACTATCGATGGCGTTATAAAAATCAGACATAAAACTTAAATTTTTTAAATCAAGTCAACACACATAAGCACCCGACACTCCTAAACCTAAGGTGACTACTAGCTATGCTCTCCAAAAGACTCAAACCCGGCTCTAACACCACTTTTGTCACGTCCAAAACAAAAATAATGAAAATGCAATCGATCGTGTATCATAAGATGGAATTATGCCAACACGAATCCTCATAATAATAACATAAATATAACAAATGCGGAAACAAAGACTTTATGTCACGCCCCAAAACAAAATCACTTTGGTATGACCGACCGTCTATCATGAGATAGGCCCACGCCAAAACGAAACCTAACTTTAATCCTCAAAACTCATAAAATATCTCATTGTGGTATAAACAGAGCATCTAAAAGTACTTTACAATAGTTACAAGTCCTCCGTACATAATAAAACATCTCAACAGTACAATCACCATCTAAAATACAACTCCAGAGTATGCAACATCTACTAAATAATCTTCATAGTCCATCATCCATCCATTGTTTCAACTCAGTACCTCCGAACAATCACTTATTAAAAAAAGGTATAAAGGTGAGCTTCTGGCCAGAATAGAGAATGCGTACCTCTTAAATATCAATCAATTTCCAAAACTAGCAACTCCAATTTGCATGGTTCTGTACAGCATCTTATTACTGAGGCATAAATGGACACCATCTTATCAATTAAGCAAAGCCACCGACTCCTTTACTACATTAGTCTACAGCGCCATTAACCACGTCAATTAACCAATTTCCATATCCATAACTAGTGATTAATTATCACTACTTCCATTAATCCTTAAATGTGTAGTACTAGTTGACCAACTAGAATTCAATTTGCCCAACCATTATCAATGATTAAAAGCTATGAGTGAGCTATGTCCCATAAAATTAGAATCAATGTAATTAATCAATCAACTCCAACCCCGTTAGAAAACGTAAGATATAACACGATAGTGTACGCAGCGGAATTTCAAAATTTTGATCTTACTGATAACGATTATTCAACGTGACTATATAAAGAAAAGAAACTTTAATTTGCACCTACTTGTCTACTTCCAGCAATAGCAAATTAAGCTCCGGATTG
>JAYMSP010007114.1:0-10466 GCA_036897095.1 Plantago elongata
AAGTATTAACCATTCGTCAGATGACTTCAAAGATTTAATTTAATTTGAATCCTAAATCGACTCAATTCTAAAGTTATCTTAGATTTTAATTCACCTAAACTCGTTGGGGAACTAACATTTTACCAATCCGTCAAGAACTATACTCGAAATATCATTAAAATATTCTACTCGGATCCCGATCATTACAAATTCTCTTGATGTGTTTGTTTCCTTTGTAATTATTTATTCGAGAGCATAACTCGTACTCTTAACTATTATTAATAAAAAAATTGATGGTTTAGAATATAAAAAAATCTTATTTATACTACAAACAAGCTCGGGTCATCTAGAATTCGGTTTGTAACAAGGTGTAAACTACTTTGGATTACTTTTAAACATTTCCAAGATCACATCTATTCGAGCATCATTTTGCTAATTTTCTTTGTTTGTTGTTATGGTTAACACTATCTACTTGAATTTGATTACTACATACTCCCTCTCTCTCGATTCAATAAAAACTTCCTAACTTTCCTTATTTAAAATAATATTATAAACTTTCTACCTCAAATTTGAAAAAAAATTATCCCCCCATTAATTCTTTATTATTTATATTTTCTACTTTATCATAACTTTCTTCTTTCTTTTACATACTTTATCAATCACTTACTACTTTATCAACATGATATCCCACACAAATCAATATATAACTATTACTCCTTAATTAATGAGAAAGTAATGCCCTAAGAAGTTCTTAAAGAATGGAGGGAGTAGTATTTATTACCTTCAAAACTCAAATATGTTATGAATGATATTTTCTTTTATAAAACAACTAAAATTTTATTAATAAAAATTAAGGGCACAAGTAATGCTCTCAACGAAATAATTACAAAGAAAATAGAAATACATCGTCCAAACCATTGAAACAAGTTCCAAACCACTACGATACAGTACTCCAAAACAATTACAACAAAAAATAACACGAAGTCGATAGCTATGCACCAGAAAAAGCTAAACCATCAGGAGATATTCAACAAGCACCTCGAACAGTTTATTTTGTACACCACACCGGACTACGCCATCAAAATTGAATCTCAACCTCAAGGACATTTTCATACTAGAATACAAGCCACCGTCAATTCAAGAAATAATTCGGTAGTGTTTGTTGTACCGATGTCACACTTTTGTGCGTGTTGATTTGGTATATACATACATCAACCCTCACGACACTAAAGCCGTTCTTTTTTGTAGTATCTGGAGCCCAACACGACAACGGTGATGCCGAAACACCACAAATTCATTCCGGGTCCATTCTTAATCACATTCATCCACCCTATGTCATCTTTCAGGTTACTTGGCAAGTAATTTAAGATGTGATCAAGGGTCCCTCAAGATATTAAAAACTACTCCCTCCGTTCCGGATTAAATGTCTTGTATTCATTTTATATCCGTCCCACTACAAATGTCATGTTTCTATTTTTTGGCAACATTTTTAACCTATTTTACACCCATGTGCACTTGTGACCAACAATTTACACTGCACATTAAATTCCGTGTCCAAAAGCAAATGGACATTTGTTCTGTGACGGAGGGAGTAGATCACAGTGGTCTAGTTACTTGAGTTAAACATCTCAAGACTCCTTAGAGTATACTAGATACTGCTCTCACCGAGACTCAATGTCAAAATTCCATTGAGCCCCTCAAAATATTAAAAACTAGATCAATGTGGTCTTGTTACTTGAGTTAAAGTCTCGGGAGTCGGGATTCATTAGAATATGCAAGATACTCATCTCAACCGAGACAGAAGAAAATGCATTCACTGCCACATAACTTTCAATCTCCTCAATATATTAAAAATTAAATCGCAATGATTTAGTTATTTAAGTTGAAAATCGCAGTGAACAAGGAGGTTAAAAATCAACTTTAATAGAATTACACTCTAATCCTAAACCTCAATTGAAATTGAGTTTAAAGTTGAATCACAAAAACTAACTATAACTCTATCAAAAACTTCATTTTAATTAGCACAAATTTAACTTAATTATTGTTCATGTTTTTAAGATTTTTTTTCCCCATCTCAAATCTTTAACCAACGGCAAATCGTCACCAAATTAAATTTCAACTTTCTGAAATTGTATTTCTGGCAAGTGATCTTTGTTTCTCACTAGTTAATTGTCTCCTCTTCACGCGCTATCTCGACTGGAATCATATACAGTACTCCATTCTATTGTCGATTCTCCTCTATTTGACATAATATAGAAAGTCTAGTTATTAATTAATTAAGTTGAAACAGAAACTGTCTGGCCTTAGGAGAGAAATGAAGTCCAAGTCGTCCATCCTCATGCGGTTTAATTTGACAATATAAATCCTGTAATCTGCTTTGGACTTCGGTCCCGTAAAACTTATATGCTAAATTTATGTATAATATCAAATGTATAATTTGTATATAAAGTTAAACTTATTTATCACGAATATTAAATATAGGATAAAAATATTAAATACAGGACAACTTAAAAATATTTACACATTACATCTCTATTATATATTATTATCAACTACATACATTTATTATCCAAATTATCATTCATTTCTAAAATTTTACAAACAAACCCTAATTAGTAAATACAACCACAGATAAAATAAAAGACGCTTACGTTTTTTTACAAATCCACAGATCCACACATGTTTTGTTCTACAAAGGAGAAGATGAGCAATTCACCAAGAATAAGAGGGAAGAATCGGGTTAGTTCAAGAACTTATGCTATGGATCTCGCCGTCATCTCTCTTAGGTAGTGATGTATTCGACCGTGTTTCCTTGGCTATTGACGCTACATCACATCGCCAAATCACCTGGATGGTTGTCGGATACACCGTCATTTTTAGTGAATTGGTGTTCGGTGTTGTGGCTATGTGTGTTGCTATAAAAATCTTATGTTGAGTTTCATGGGTTTTACTTTTGAGAAAAATTCATTACTTGTATACACGGCCTTTCCTCCACAACGACGCTCACTTTGGGCGCCATTTATCATAACGGGCCATTAATATGATCCCGGGTTATCCGTTAAGGCACTAGGATTTGGCGCTAATATACAGTTACAGCTTTGTATAATGAAGACGAGAAATATACTTTTTTTTTTCGAATTTTCAGTAAAAAAAAAAATAGCTTCACACAGCGTATATAAGTACATAAATACCTGGAAGTAACAATCTTCATACCATGGTGGTTTTTCTTCACTTTCTTTGTCACTCACATTATGGTGGGGCTCTTATTCTTCACCTAAATTTTAACTCATGTTTAATTTCGTTGAAAATATGAAGCCCATGTAGTGTAAGTTTTGCTATATATGAATTTCGCATGTAATTGAGTTTAAATTGTTCAGCGTTTAGTATTTTATTGGTATTTAAATCACTCTTATTTATTATGAACTTTTTTGTTTTATATGGGTAGCTGAATTTTCTAATTATATATGATTCTATTATTATATGTAGGACGACTGACAATAATAAATGTATGAGGTTTTACAACACGAAATATTTTCTTTTTTTGTAACTGTTAAAGAATGACTCGAACCCCTGATTTATTAGTTAGAGGTAAAGTGTATTAATATCAATACTTACTGAGTTAGAAAAATGATAGGGTATTAAAACATATCAAAAGATCAAAGATTCGAATAACAAAATCGATAATATAAAAAAAGGATTTAATTTGGATTTGTGGACTGCTATTTTACAATACTTTTTTTTTTAATTATTATTGAACATAAAATATAGCATTACAATTACAATTGTTGAACAATAGGAATTTATCAATCAATGCTAGATGCAAATCACCACCAATCTCTATTCAGAGAATATAATCATCCATTTCGGGGAATCGAACGCGCAATTGTTGAAGAAGACGAATTTATCAATCAATGCTAGATGCAAATCACCACCAATCTGTATTCAGATAATATAATCATCCATTTTGAGGAATCGAACCCGTAACCATGCCCGTGACCTCATGGTTACGGGGCGTCTCAGCTTGCCACTCGACTACAAACGCTTTGACAAAAAATAAATCATATAGGGATTTCATAGTCTATGCTATTTTAATATTGAAATTGATGAACATAGACTCAGCTCAATTGATACAGTGTCTACTGTGGAATGGGAATACTAACACGTCTTTCACAAAAAAAATCAACTTAGTTGATTCAATACTTCAAGATGTTTCAAGCAAGGTCAGTAAATTATAGATAGGTTAGCTGAGCCAACTAATATAGTTCCTTATTTAGACGAGCATAACTTGTCGGTAATAGCTGGTCTTATTCTGTTGAATTTCAATCCAAGAAAAGAAAAAGAAATATTGAAATTCTGCCAGGGCATAATCTGTGATATTCACGTACACCTGGTGCTGGTGTGAAAGTGAAATATAAACAGTTGTTCAAGAGATGCGATTTCTGAGAGACATTTTTCTGATATTTCTTGCATATCTTTTTTTTAGATAAACAAAACTTAACAATCAATCAACTTTGGCTGATACTCCAAACTAGATCACCAGCATAGGATGTACTCCCAGTCCCGGATGACATTTCTGCCAAGTCAAATGCAAATAAAAAGGAAACCTGCATTATGATCATCATGAGTTCTCTACACATCCAACTTCATGAGCTCAGCTTTGTTATATACATCTAAGACATATTTACAACCAAGTCTTCACCTGGCAAAAGAGCGAATTTTTTCAAGTGCTTCTCAACGTTAATGCTATTACTCCATATCACTGCATCATCTAAACTTTGTTCGCTAAATGAGAAGCTCTATTACCTTAAAATTAACCAACTGTGCCTTAATGATCATTCATGCTAGCAGCTATGGTGTACTTCTTCCTGACTATAATTATTTATCGTACATACAAATGTAGGCGTAAATATCTAAGGCCTCTCTATTGTGAGCTTCATTGTATGATCTTCACTATCCTTCTCTATCTGTCTGTGGCTCTGTGCTGTATTTGGGTCAGGAAGTGCTAAAAAACAGTCTTCAAGAGACATTGATCCAAAACATCACTATCTAAGTATCCATATACCCCTCTTTCCCACTCTACCAGTTTGATCCTGTTGCTGAAGCTAGCTAGCACCTGTATGCACCATCGGAAAGAAGGACCAGTTATTGGATGGTGCTGCTTCTTCTCCAACAACCTTCTCGTTTGCCCACCAGTCGGAGTTGATACTAGGCTCCCCAGAATTACTTCCATCTATATTGTCAAACTTAAACTCTTTGGATGATCCAAGTGTAATTGTTCGGGTTTTCTGATGCCTCCTCTCATTCTCACCACCACTGTTTTCAATTACGGGCGTTTCTTGGTGCTCATTCGAATTTGGCGTTTCTATGGACTTTTCTTTCTCTGCGTGTTCCACTGACTCCTTGGGCAATGCCATTGGCTCCTTGTCCACACATCTGATGACTTTATCCGTCATCTCAAAAGATACTCTATGATCAAGTACTGCATCATCATTGTGTAACCTCTTACATGTATCTGGAAGTGGAGCAACATCTGAATGCTGACGATTCAAATTGGGTCCTGCACTATCAGGAGTCACTGCCCCAGATTCCTGACGTGATTCCCATTCCCGAAGCACAATCTTGTCGAGATCCAACAGTTTCGGTGGGTTACCAGTTCTGAACTGAAGGAAAAACGGGTGTCCTGTACTGAACTCACAGTCAGGGAAAGGTGATGACGTGCCAGAGCCAGAGATTCCAGAGCAGGGTGAGATCAAATGGCTAACTGGACTTCCAGGTTGAAGCTGATAGGACTGGAATTCATACTGAGAAATGGGATATCTGTGAACATTTGCACCATTCTGGAGATTGGGATCAAGAAGCCGAGCAAATGGCACTTCCGGAGAAGAGGGGGTAGTCAATTGGACTGATTCCGGGGGAGGAGTGTATGGAGCAGTTGATGGTTCGGTGGTAAAGGTTGAAAAAACCGGGGGAGAGACTAACTGGGTTTCATGTGCATAGGGGCCAATAGTAAACATCGAGGGAGTTTCACCTGGAGAATACATGCTAGCTGATACAGAAGCAATTGAGAATATTCCATTTGGGGAATGGGTTGCAGAAGGAGGTCCCGATGGCAAAAATGATGCAGGGGAAGAAGGTGGTGCAACGAAAGGGAATACTATGGAGGGTGGTTCGGATGAACGTTCTGTTGTAGGATCATCTGCTTCTGTGGCTGTGGTTTCCGGAACAAGAACAGCATGTCCAATTCGCTTATTCTTGTAAGATCCAAAACAAGAAGGGAGACTCCAGCAGCTTCCCCATCGTCTTTTCTGTATATAACATATGAAGTTGTACACAAATACTAAATTAAATGAGGATCATAAATGTCAAATCAGGTTCAACATATAACACACATGCAGGATGCCAAGATGTATATATCTGACTTGCAAAAACGGAACAAATCAATGCAGTACAATAACTATATGCAGCAAAACCTTCAGAATCCATTATATGAGTCGCGAGGAAGTGAAAAGATGAGGTACAAAGGACACTTCAGTATAAAGAAAGAATTTTACCAGGACATTCATATTGATAGAGCTAAAGTTTTCAGCAGTGGTGCAAATTTTATCCTTGTAGGAAACAAACTAATCAGGTCCAAGACATGAATTTAGTAGCATTGCCGTGCCAAAAGCTGCTTCAAGTGTACCCTATACGGCTATACCAAGTAAAACCTACAAGTGGCATTAGCCAAAGTAAATCGACTTCGGCTAACATGAGTAGGCGGCACATAAAAGTGAGATTGGCCAGGGTCTTAGTCTATCAAGTGGAAAACCACTTACTCATTTCCACAAGCTGGTGATACACTACTCTACCTTCCGAGCAAGACAGTTCAAATGTAAGACCTCCCAAAATTCAGTCATCATCAAATGCAAATTTGACACCGTCACTACCTATAAATTACCATTTATATATATTAGCTTTTCAGCTCCATGAGTAACCGCTTTTCTTTTTCTTTTCAAACAAGAAGCTAGCTGGTTTGTTGAAAAAAAAAAGCTACCTACCTAACTAGTTATTATTAGTTATCCAGCCATTAATTTTCAGCTAACACTAATTTTCAGCTAGTTTTGCTAGACATGGCCTAAGACTCAAGACTCATCAAAGACATCCTAGATTCAACTAGGATATCTGCTATAGGCCTCTCTCATACTCTGATTGAGCACTCATCTGGACTCGAAATCACAATTCTAACGCCACCTCACACGGTTACAAAACTCCAATGATAGCGTCAAACCTCAATCATTTCCAAATTCACACACATTTTTTTCTAAACCTATACCGAAAAACTAAAACCAATTCAATACAAGGTGATCTAGTCTGAACCAAAACACCATAACAATAAACCGATAACAGATCTCTGATCTCAGATCAATCTAAACTCCGCAAAACACAATCAACAGCTGAAATTTAAAAAAAAACCAAAAATCGCTCAGCTTTTCCTGTACCTGTATCGAAGCATGAGGATCGCGATTCTCCGATGAAGCGATCACAGTGGCGGCAGCGTTTATCGTCTCCAGAGCATCGGCTCGATTCACTACTCCTCTTCGCATGGTCGTTTAGTACTGCACAATCAAATAAATCACACAGAAATGGTTTTTTAATCTTGGAGAAGAAACATGACAATCAGTAATCAGCTAAGTATAATAAGCTGATTTCCAGAGGTCAAAACAAAGAGACGACTGAAGAAAATGTGATTTGTTTGTTTACTATAAGGAAAAAATATGATTATGATTATGGGTGTGAGAGCCTTATATAGAGAGGGGTTAGAAATTGTTTAGTTGATTGCTTCAGTGATTGCGTTTTGTGTTTGGAGATTTACTAAAATGGGCTTGGTGTGGTAATTAGTGACAAATATAGAAGGTTCGGTTCGTGTATTTAGATTCAACTATAACTCTTTTGTTACTTAGGTGAGAAATGGTTGAAGAAAATTTGTTTTCCATGTGAGATGGAATTCGCCATCTTAACATGAGTGATGATGATAGCAGTTGAGGATTCCAGAAATTTAGGATGAGACTGTGTAATTTCAAATATTTGGGGAAAAAATATTATATCATAATTTAATAATTTCTATGTGAAATTGAACATCATATTCGATTTTCCTTTTAGTCATGGACATTTTTCATTTTAATCTCGACTTACTCGAACTTCTTATGGAGCTTGATGTCCTACGAGCCGAGTAGCACTAGTTATATGATAGGCAAATCGATAATCTATCTACAATATATTTTTGTTTATATCTATTTACTATCTCGTAAAATGTCCCTTTTAGAATTACTTTTGTAAAATTAAATTATTAAGGTTTATTGTAACTCGAATCAATTTGATTCTTGTATATTATTCGAGTTGAACTCGATGTATAAAAGAACTTTATATAATTGGCTAAATAAGAGCTATACTAGTATATCAATGATTGTCGAATTCTGCATTGGTAACAATTTGATCATTCAAACTTTCAAACGATTCTTGAAATGAAAATAAATTGTGATTTGAGGACTTGGTTCCCTGGTGAAAATTTGATTCCACTAACTCTACATGAACCTATGTTTATGTATAAATTGAAATTTATATGTGTTTCCTCTGTCTCAATTTGTTAATCTATAATGAATAATAATAATAAAATTTATTAGAAACATAGAAAATGAAGTGGGGTAAGACTATTTCTAATGGATCATCCACTTGATCATGAATAGTGGTGGTCATTGGCGATAACTAATCTGATGACCACTACAGTCGAAAATTCTATCTAATGGGTCATCTGGATGACCATAAATAATATTTTTTTACTTTTTATTATTTTTTTAATTTTTTTTAACAAGTTTAACATATTCTAAGAGTGTTTAGAAGTTGAAATTAATCATATCACATAATTAAAATTCATTTTTGAATTATTTGATTGAGGAAATATCAGAATGAAAAAAATCAGGAGAAAATCTATAAATTATAATATTTGTACATTCTTGTATGTTCTTTATAGTGATAGGTATCATCACCTCTATTGGATGTCTGGCATTGCAACATAGAACCTCATTCCAAGAATTGAATTTTAGTGAATCTCAATTTCATCTGCATTTGGAGGTTCAATTTCAACTTGAATTTGAATTTGTTTCACTATAAATACCCCTCAATATTACTCTTATCTACCTCACACTCTTCAACTCAATCTCAAATCTTAAACAAACACTCTTTCTTCAAGATGTCTTCTAGTTCGTCATGCAAGCCGATGATTCTAGCTGCACAAATTTGAACGCCAGCACAAGAGAAAGCTGCTCGAAACTACCAAGACTCTTGTTGTATGATCAGCGAATCCAGGAGTAAAATTTAGGGGGGTCGAAATTGCTTTGTATTGTGTGATATTCAATGAAAACGGTTAAGACTATAATATATATTTAATTTTAAAATATTAAATAATATTTTAAAATGCAAATGTGAATAGATAATAGATAACTATGATATAAATAAGCTTCTTGGATTGATCAAACATAAAAAGTGGAAGAAAGTTAACAGAAGAGTTAATATAAAAAAAATTAAATTACATAAAGATAGGTTTGAGTGTAAATCATGATTTTGATATATAAATAAAAAATTATAAAAAATGTATAATAGGAACTGATTATGAAAATATAAATAAAACTCCAGAAGAAATTAATGAAAAGAAAAGAAAATGAAACAATAAAATAAGCAGAACAATAAATCTGAAAGAATAAAACCAAAGGGAAGCAAAGAAAAGGAAAAAAAACGATGCCACCAAGTTTCAAACCTAAGTTATACCACTCAACAAATACACACCCAACTAGTTGGACAAAGTATAATATTTAACACTGTTAATGTTAGACTAGGTAATTGTATTAGTTTCCTGATTAAATTAGTCTTTTATATTATAAAACTCTAGTTAGATTAGTTTCCTGATTAAATTAGTATTTAGATTATAGCTTCTTGTACTTGTATATATACCCCTTCTTATTATATGAATAGACAGGGAAAATAGTTCTTTCATGGTATCAGAGCCATGTAAGTCTCCAACGAGTATTGGTCATGTCTCTCATCTTTTCCCTCAATGCAATAAATTTGATTGCCCTTATTTCTTTTCCCCCTTTTCTCCTATTTCTTTTCTCCCTTTTCTCCTTATCTCTCAAGCGCTCATGCGCATCTCTTTCTTCCTGCAATTGATTCCCACTGAATCGATTTTCTCTTCTTTCTCAAGATCGATTCAACTTCCCTTTTCTCCTTATCTTTCAACCTCTAATATTTTCTCCCTTTTCTCCTTATCTCTTTTCTCCCTCTTCTCTGATCAAACAACCCACTTTTGTTGATCCCCATCCATGTTCGAACAATTTTCTTTAATCTGTCGAACTTCTCCTCTGATCGAACAACCCAATGTTGTCGATCCCCCTTCCATGTTCGCACAATTTTCTTTAATTTGTCGAACTTTCTTCTATCCTCCTGCAATTGCTCGC
>JAYMSP010007115.1:0-10465 GCA_036897095.1 Plantago elongata
TGCTTCTGCAATGGCACAGACCAATTGTTTGAGTGAAGGGATGATGATGTGCCCTTGTAACCAAAATAAATGTAGAAATAGGCAATATTTACCTCCTGCAAGGGTGATGGACCATTTGAAACGTAAGGGCTTTGTTCCCTGAGTATTTCGTATGGACTTCTCATGGTGATGCGCCAATACCGTTCATGGATTGCAGAAACTTGAATCTTAAAAGAAAGAAGAAAAATGTGATGAAAAATAGTAAGTGGGTTTCGTTACCTTCGTTGGATTGATGATAGGGTTAGCCATAAAATTGTTCGAAATAATTAAAGAGGTAATGGGTAAAATCGAAGACTGTGAGATGTATTTAAAAGAATCGTACAAGGATTGTGATAAATTGGTTGTGGAGAACAAAGGGTTGAAGGAAAAGATCAAGGAGTTGGAGTTGGAAAACAAATTGTTGAAGGAAAAGAGTGAGAAGAGTGTTGCTATTTAGATGTGAGCCTGTTGATTGAAGGTGTTGTTCATCTTATTTATATGTATGTTTTTAATTATGCACTTTAGGCTATTGATCACAAGCAGTTGTTTTGAGGTTTCAATTGTAAGAGTTGTGGTCAAGATGCTGTTCAGACGACTTCTTTTGAGGTTTTCAATGAAATGAAGCTGATATTCATCCTTACGATTGAGGTATCGATAGATCTTGTTCATTTCTTTGTTACGTAGTAAGCATAGTAGAAGACAACTGATAACATTTAAACAGCATGAGTGTTTTTATTTAATAAGCAACCTAAGTAGATTGCTATTACAGTAGGAAGGACAAATTAAGTGAAATGAAAATACAGACTCAGATCCATGGGACAGAACATGGGGCTTAACCAAGCTTCCAAAGGAGCTCCTCCAGGAAGTTTCTGGCATGTGCAACGAGAACAGACTGGGTTGCATCACCATCACTAGTCATATCAAGTTGAGCATCAATTGAACAAATGGATGTCTTAAGCTGACTCCCTTTCCAGTCAAGCTCATGCACATGGCCAACTTGAATGTGGAGTAACCTTGCCACAATATTTGATGCACTCCAGCGAGGTGTGGTGGTCTCCTCAACTACCTCAGTAGCAATCCACAGAAGAGCAGCCACCTTGTGCTTGGATGGTTTAGGTTCTCTCCATGCTCATCCCCACACCTGCAGTTTCACAAAAGTTATTGTAAGTAGTTGGATTTGTAACTTAGCTTAATGGAAGAATAGAGGACTGCAAACCTGATTCCCCATATCAAATGGTGTGCAAGCCTTTCCTTGATAATGTATTCCATTTATTTCTAGCAGGTATGATTTTTGTTGATGATTTAACCCTTCAATGATGGTGCATTTATAGGTCAGTGATGGTGTTGAGGTTCATGAATTCGAGTATGGAAAGATGCAAATGCATTGATGGTTGTGACCAGCTTTGACCTCCATCCATTGGCCTTGACAACGTATAAGGTTTTAATGTTATGGTAGAGGCATTGGTAACCTTCCATTTCATTTGAATTGGCGAGTAGAGTCATGAAACTGAGATATACAAATCACAAATGCATTTAACCAAACACTATATGCAATTTTGGTGCATAATGTCATTAGCCGTACAAAAAATAGGCCCCACCTGACCAATTGCGTCTAAACCAAACATCAAATGAGTTCAGGAAAGTGTGTTTCGGACATGAATTACACATTTAAAATTCATATTAATACATCGAACCAATTACTCATTTTCAAATGCAGAATCAGATCAAACTACGTTTACTTATACGTTTCATTATTCGGACTTCGATTATACCGTTTGACCGAGACAAACGCATAATCGAACCAACCAGGCCTTTACAAATAAAGGAATCTTGTGATCAGGCACGGACGCACATACATTTGAGGGACCTCAATTGCGGTTCCTCAATTTTGGACATGAAATGCCTACTATACCCCTTTCAAAAATTTAATGAATAGTGATATATTTAGCAAGAATGAATTATGAAAGAAATTGGTATAGCTCAGTTGGTGTACCTATGTTCCATAAAGTTTTTCCCTGCCAATTAATCACAAGTTTGATTCTCAGTAGTGCTAGATTTTCCAACCATTTTGTTTATATTGTTTTCTATCATTTACTTGACATCAATTAATCACAAGTTCGATTCTCAGTAGTGCTAGATTTTTCAACCATTTTGTTTATATTGTTTTCTATCATTTACTTGACATTTTTCATTGTTTCTTTATGATTCAGTAACATTTTTTTATTATTTCTCTATTTTTAATGTTCTTTTAATTTATATTTCACAATCATATTTTATAAATACTTAAATTTATTTCATTTAACTCTTTTTGTTTCTTTATTTTTTCTATTTAATGGTAAATTCATTTACTTAATATACTTAAAAAAAATATTCAATCTAAACAAAGTTATATTATATCTAATTTTTCATGTTTATGAACACATAATTTAAAAAATAGTAGTGTTAGATTTTCCAACCATTTTGTTTATATTGTTTTATATCATTTACTTGACATCAATTAATCCCAAGTTCGATTCTCAATAGTGTTAGATTTTCCAATCATTTTGTTTATATTGTTTTCTATCAATTACTTGACATTTTTCATTGTTTCTTTATGATTCAGTAACATTTTTTATTATTTCTCTCTTTTTAATATTCTTTTAGTTTACATTTCACAATCATATTTCATAAATACTTAAATTTATTTCATTTAACTCTCTTTGTTTCTTTATTTTTTCTAAATGGTAAATTTATTTACTTAATATACTTAAAAAAATATTCAATCTAAACAAAGTTATATTATATCTAATTTTTTCTGTTTATCATACATAATTTAAAAAATTATAGTCTAAACATTATTATTTACTATGTGAGTTTTGAAAAAAGTAATTTTTATTAGTTATTAACAATAAATTTTTAATTAAATTTATAATAGAAAATTCGCTGCCCTTTCTGCGTCTGCTTGTGATTACCAAAAGTGAAATTGCCGCCCGAGTGAAGGAAAATGGAGATTGATAATCCCGACGTTCGGCCGGTGGTGATGGTGACCAACGACGACGGAATTGATGCACCTGGACTCCGTTCTCTTATCACCGTCCTCGTCTCCTCCAATCGCTTCCGACTCCTCGTCTGTGCCCCTGATTCGTACGTTTTCTCAATTTCGCCAATTCAAACTGGAAATCAAACTCCTTATAATAGAAAATCGAAGTTTATGTCTAAATTAGGGAAAATGCAGCTTGGGTGTGAAATCATGTTCCTATTTTTTACGTTTATGTGTAAATTAGGTGAAGAATTTGTACATTTTTTTGGTAATTTGATAACAGAAATGATGAATAATCCATTTTAGGGAAAAATCAGCTGTTAGCCATAGTATCACTTGGAGAAATCCTGTTTCGGCTAAACCTGTTGAAATATCTGGAACAACTGCCTTTGCTGTTTCTGGTATGTTTGTTAATCCTTATTTTACCTTATGATTAGCAACTAGTTGTTTGTGTTCTAATCTGTTAAAATTAATTGTGTAGGAACTCCTGCCGATTGTTCGTCTTTGGGGATTTCAGGAGCTCTTTTTCCTGTTGTTCCTGATCTGGTAATATCGTCTATTGCAGCTCCTCTCGTTCTATTCCAATGTTGGTTTTAGCGTAATTAATCGACACTTGCTATCACTATGTTATATGTAGACAACTAAGTTGATGGAATCTGCACCTTAGTATTACATCGAGCTGGTACTTAGTGTGTGTTTGCAAAAGTTTAAAAACTGACTTTGTGATTTTGAAGTAGAGGAAGTAGTTTCCTAGTGTTTTATATTTGCAGCAATTCTCTAAAGAAAGTAGAAGCAGAGAAGCAACCCAATAGTTGCTGAATTAAGCGGGTAGTAGCTTATTTTTTCAATTATAATCAGGTGAATAAATTATTTTTTCCGAACACCCATTTTGTTCTTACAACTTGAAGCTGCTTTTTAGACAATTATGAAACACACTACCAAATTTTGCTTAAAAGTTACTTGGATCAACTTTTAGCAAAAGCAAGTAAAAATCCACCAGTAAAAGCATTTTTAGTACACACTTAGCATGGTATTCTATATGGAAAAACCTTCACCTCGATGTATTTTCTGCTAATAGAGAATTATATAAAAACTAATAGAACAACAGTTAATTCCGGGAAAAATTAAGTGTTTTCTTTCAGTTCCATAGGTAAATAAATTGCATTGTTGAAATTTGAGTTTATGATAATAGCATACTTCTAGTAGGGTGGATATCAGTTCATGATCCAAAACATCTGTTGACTGTTGTTAGGAGAATGATGCAACTATCATTTTAAATCATAAACTGCCAGCCAACATGTATGAACTTCAGAATCTATCAGTAATAGTTACTCCCTCCGTCCCACTAAAAAATGTAACTATTCATTTTTGAGATGTCCCACTAATTTAGGCCACTTCCCATCTTTTACTTTTTTCATAATTTATAATTTCTCCCTCTTATCTTTCATACTTTCCATCCTTTATAACTTATATCTTCACCAACAAACAATAAACTATTGGTCGTATTAAAAACAACGCCGAAAAGATTGTAGCCTATTTTAGCGGGACAGAGGGAGTAAGTACATTAGTCCTAAATCCTGATATTTAATCTTTGATTGGTATTTTCTTAATTCCTTTATATTACAGTTGTAGCATGTAACTTGAAGAATAGCTACTAGAGATCGCATAGCATTAATCTTTTAGAATGTTTACTGTCTCCTTTGCAGGTAATCAGTGGCATTAATATGGGTAGCAATTGCGGTTATCACATGTTAGTTCTGCTCTGTTTCTCTCCCTCCCTCCCTTATTAGTTATTACCATATAGATGATACCTTTCAACTTTTGTGCATTTCCTCTCGTACATTTCTGCCCCTGCCAACTTGAGTAGCAGTTTAAATTTGCTTTCATCCATGCACATATGACAGAACAAACACAATATGAATCTAAACCCAAAATCTGTCTTCCTGTAAGTATTAATCTGAAATGAGTTCAGCAGCAACATGATATTGGTGATATACTGCTAACACATATTGTGCTCTACCTCTACCCTAACTAATATTATGAGCAGTGTTTATTCAGGTACCGTAGGTGGGGCCCGAGAAGCATTTTTTAATGGCGTACCTTCTCTCTCTTTGTCATATGACTGGTATGCTAATTGTCTGTTCAAACTCATTAAATTTAATGCACATACAGTCCTGGAAAGTTTGATTATTATTACTTACTCTCTGAAGTTATCATCAGGGTGGGGGGAAAGAGTAATGCCAATTGTTTTGTGCTGGCTGCAGAGGCCTGTTTGCCCATAATTACAGCTGTACTAGCTGAAATCAAGAAGAAAACGTATCCTCAAAACTGTTTTCTGAATATTGATGTACCGACCAATGTTGTCAATCATAAGGTAATTTTGTAAAATCTTGGTACAAGATTAATAGTTTTGTAGGTATATTGTTGTTTAACTGACTCAGTAAGGACAGTGATTGGACACCCTTGATTTATATATATAGGGTTATAGGATAACTAGGCAGGGCAAAAGTATTGTGAAGATGGGATGGACTCAAGTTAGGTCTGATGCTCAAGGAGGGAAAATGCTATCCACAATGACAATGGAAAATGCGTCATCAAATTCTGTATCAGATTATTTGGGTACAGACCATGAGCATCTTCTATTTAAGAGAGAAGTATGATTCCTATCCCTTTTACAGCAGGAATATTCTTATGATTAGTTTCTCTCACTTAGGAATTTATGTTGACATTTCTTATTTTTACTTCTCTCTCTTTTTTGCTTTGTTTAATTCTTTGATTTTTCTTTGTTTTAAGTTTCCCCATCTGGTAACCTACTTTTCAACTAAGGAGTATATTGTGATAGATGGTCTTCCAGTTTATTTTCATTGTATGTGTATATTGGACGTCTTTTCTTCACTCCCGTGTGAATTAATAATGTTGTTTGGTGATCTTTCAGTTTATTCTCTTGTGATACATAGCTATGATACCTGGTCCTCTGGTCTGTAAATAACTATAATTTTTAACTTGTCTTGGAAATTAAAATAGAATGAATTGGAAGGAAAAGAAAGAGGCAAAAAATGGAACTTATTTGGTGTACTGCCTCTCTGCCTCTGCTTAACCGAAATTGTTTTATCAATATTTATGTTTTGAACATGACAACGAAGTGCAGCTTAGTTGGTAAGACACTTCACCCCCAACCAATAGGTCGGGGGTTCGAGTCACCTTTGCCGTTTCAATTTTTTTTAAAATGTTTTTAACATTCAAACCTTGACAAGAAAATTGGATCCCGTTTTGTGT
Organism: Plantago elongata; assembly: GCA_036897095.1. Classification (NCBI taxonomy): domain Eukaryota; kingdom Viridiplantae; phylum Streptophyta; class Magnoliopsida; order Lamiales; family Plantaginaceae; genus Plantago; species Plantago elongata. The sequence goes on from JAYMSP010007115.1 coordinate 6,314, forward strand.
CGAATGGCCTCTTTCCTCTGTTTATTCTCAATTATCTTTGCCTTAACTAGGTCAGAGGTTCACAAGTTGAAGATGGTGACACAGATTACTGCTCTCTTCAAGAAGGATATGTAAGTGCTTATGTTCGACATAGTAATAGTTATACAACAAGGAACTTTTAAAGTTTTAAACTTCTAATCATATTCATTATGTTTGTTGCAGATAAGTGTCACACCTCTAGGTGCACTCTCTCCCGCAGATATTGATGGCCAAACATACTTTAAGCAGTGGCTGCCAGGCGTGAATGAACATGTCTCTTCTTCAGCCCTCTAATTGCCTGTAAGCATTTCTAGATTTGATAGATTTTGCAAGCCTTGAAGAATGTGCTGGCACTCCCTTTTTGTTTAGGTTTAATATCGTGAAGTCCATATGAATTCCTTTGGCATTCAGACCGTTACAATTATCCAAACATTTCTCTCGCTGTGTCTATTTCTTAGTCAGTCAATAATGGTATCCTTGTTTCAGACTAATTTCAGTTTCTTACAGGGAGTAAATTGTGAAACCCTTCATACTTAACGGACAGATTGCACAAATGCTATTTTTCCTAAATACGATAAATCTAAATTTATGGACAAGTAGAATTGTCACTTCAATTTGTTAAAATTTACAGCTGGTGCAAATAATTCACTATTGCAGACTGGATAGAATTCGACTGCTTTATCTTTACTAGTATAATATATTATCACGTGGAACAGGGCTCCCGTAATTCCATCAAATGTTCCTTATTGTACCTTCTCCTACTTGCTCTAAAATTGCAGTTTTGCAATTAGTCTGGACTTAAAAAGACTGCACCAGAAAATGTTTGATTCAGTTGCTGAAATTTTCCTCTGTAGCACTTCATAGTTTCTCATTATGGCTCAGAAGTCTAAATTTTGTAAGTTGATACCATTACATTTTGTTCAAGTTCGTTAATGTGGATTGGAGAATCTGGAGATGTATATCATATTGTATGCTGGGATAATTTGTCACATTACTCATGGTGGTATGTAAAGCTATCTTTCTACCTAGATGATGCTGTCCAATGAAGTAGTCAATTGTTCCACAATAAAGATGCTGCAAGGAAGAAAAACTCTGCATGTAGAACTTGAGTGGCCAATATTGTTTTGAAAACCAGTGTTTTAGATGTTATGCCCATTATGCAAGTGTATTGGCGAAACCCGAGTAACTGATGAAGCTTTATCGCATTGATATTGCAATATATGCAAGACTATTGGAATTTGATCAAGTTACACTAGGAGGGAATGTATTGAGTTATGAGATGTTGGTTTGGTTGATAAGGGATGGACCGTTGAATGGGTCAGTGCAGACTGCAGAGCATGAAATGGAAGAATTCAATGGATCTTTTTGGACCAGCTTAGCTAGTTCATCATTCGGCTGTGACTTTATTCCTGTTGCTTTACTTTGTTAACTCTTCTTGCCAAACATCTTATCAACAAAGCAATCAATAGGCATACCTCAAACAAAGTAATGCTAAAGCTATCTCCAACTGTTTATATATCCATCCACAACTTCCACATCAAACTTATAGCACTGCCATACTAGTTGCAAATCACACAATACACTTGTTCCTAATAATTCTTCTTGATAAACCATTGAGATTCTAATGGATGCTGGATATTTTGATGGAGAAATAGACCTTCAATGTAAAATGTATTATGCATGTCTCTCCATTTACTTTTCACGTGGAAATTTAGTGCACTGTATAGATAGTGGGACAAGTCCATGTGAGTTATGGAACGGAGGAAGTACTTAAAAAGAAATCAAGACGAATATAAAATATATTATATATGTTGTAGAACGGAGTAAATGTGTACTTTTTTCTACTCACTTTGAAGTTGGCAGTTCGATCGAGTGTATTGTATTTTTAAGCAGATTAATGATAACTGGATTGTAGTTATTTTGGAGCTTCCTTATAGAGATATAGGTTTTGTAAGGTAATTATATATATATATATATTACGAGTGGATTGATGTGTGTAAGAAACAATTGACGTGAATTGAAAATTTTGTTTGATTGGTATTAAGATTTATGCTATATTATGTTCGTTGGTAAACTCATTTAATTAAGTTTTAATCCATTCAACTTAATTTATTTCCGTTCAACTCTGCTTAGTTATATTTTATATTATCGTTTTATTAAGTCTAACTCGATTAAGTCCAGTTAAAATAATTGTAATTGAAGTGAATATTGCCTATTGATTTAAAGTTATTACATAAATAAATAAGTAAATGGAGTAAGTAGTTAACAATAAGAAATACTAAATGAAATACTCTACTTTGAAGTCTTGTAGGGAGATTATTTCTTTTGATTTTCTGGAGGAAATTTTTAACATATGATTTTGTAATGTGAGAAAATTACATGGAATATAAAATGATATTTAAGAAAACTAAATGAAATACTCTACTTTGTAGTCATTTTTAATTCTTCCCTATTGTATTAAACTTTAGCTAAAATCTTAGAAAAGGTGAGATTTTCTTTAAAAAAATGAGAAAATCAAGGGTTTTTAGGTTTTCCTTTTATTTTATTTAGTTTTAGCAGTGTGAGCGCGTGTTTTTTTTGAAACCGCTTAAAAAAAATTCATTATGCTTGTAATATCCGATGTTATGATTTTAAGTTGTCAATAATAAAAATTACAGTTATAGTTGTAACGTAGTGATTTAAAAGATGATGTGATGGATTTAATACGTCGTTATTGTATGTTTCAATTATAGTTTTAAGAGATGGTGTGATGTTTTTAAGATGCTATATGATAGTTTTAAAATAGATTATTATAGTTTTAAGTGAGACTGTAATATCACATCAAACAAATCTAAAAAGTTCACGTATACTATTAAAACATGAATAAATAAACTTAAAATAAGTAACTTGTTATTACAAATACAAGCTGAATTAGTGAATATTTATTCGTGAACTTTTACAAACTTAAAACATCTATTCTCTTTAGAAAAAAATTAAAATAAACATTCATTCGTCGTCGTTTTCATGCAAATATAAACTGAATTGGTGAACTTCAACTTCCTGTCTTTTGTTACTTCAATGCTGCAGTGACACCTTTGGGAGACCTATCATCAAACTCGATGTTATCATCGGTACCTGTTTAAAATATTAACTAACTGGATTAAAATCATAAGAACTCTTATTGAACTATCGTATCCGTGCTTAAAACAATTACATGGTAGAAACATGCAACAAAAGCTTAAAAGAACGGCAACAATGATATTTCATTAAACAATAACAATGCTTATTAAAATTATTACAATGTCTTTTAAACTATAATAAACCAGAAACATGCAACACAAGCTAAAAACCGTAACATGATACTTAAAATAGTAATAATTATTTTTAAAACTAGCTATAACATAACATTTATAAAAGATGAATATAAATATTTCAAAACATGCTAAAAAGGATAACATTGCTTCTTAAAAGTATAATATATTAGCTTAAAACTATAGCAAGTAGATACATCCTCTTAAGCTAAAGACATCAACATGGATGCTTAAAACTATAATATGGACCCTTAAAATCATAACAGTGCATTTTAATTTTATATCAAAACAGTTTGTAAAAATTAATTATAAATATCACAACAAGAGCTAAAACAAACTACAATTACGGGTCTTAACACTGTGATACATGCGCTTATTACAATAACAAGCAGAAACATCCTCAGAAACTAAAACAATAATATTGACACCTAAAACTATAACATAGCATCTTAAAATCATAACAAAGACTACTAAAACATTAACTACCAGCTTAAAATAATAGACACACAATAACCATGAATTTCACCGTATGAATTTCAGATTTGGACACACTAGATCATAAAATCAACAAAAAAAAAATGAAAAAGAAGGTCAAATTTTACTACCAGATGATATTTTAACCAAAAAAAGCAAGATGGATCCTAAACATAGCGAAAGATACAAGCCTCTTAAAATAGTAATAATTGTGGACGCTCAGAATCTACAATCGAATTTAGGTTGATGAACTGGGGGGCATCGACGACCTGCAAGACAACAAGCAACAAACCTAGAGACGTAAGATACCAAGGTGACACCGGTGTGGTGCCGACCGTAGGGACTCTGACGCTCAAGTCAGTAATGAGAT
>JAYMSP010007116.1:0-10465 GCA_036897095.1 Plantago elongata
AACAGCCTCATCATCTGACCCAATACCAAGTTCATCTCTCATTCTCATCTTGCAATATCTGTAGTTGTGTCCTTCTTGACCACAGTAACTACAAAGAATTGTAGTTTGATTTCTCTTGCTTCTCCATGGTTTCCTGCCCTTTTTTTTCTTCTCTTCAACTTCATCCTCACCCTTTCTTCTAGCTATTTGTGGCCTACCCTTCTTCTTCAATTTTCTAGGTGGCAATGGGGGAATAAAAAAGGTCTCACCCAACAACTCTCGATGATTATTCCCATATATAGTTCCAGCATATACTTGCTTGTACACCCCCACACTATAACAAGCGTTTACAAAATCATTGTAGTCTAGTTTGCACCCACTAATTGCAGAAACAACATGCTTGCATGGGATACCACTTAGTTGCCACCTCCTACAACTGCAAGTATGTGCTTCAAGATCCACATTGTATTGAGAACCATCAAAGCCAAGTATCTCCCAATTAGTTCATTAGATTTCCTAGAAATGCAGTCCCTCACCTTATTCATGTTGATGTTTATTTTTGCTCTAGGTTAAGACCATGGTCCTTTCCATTTTTTGTCAGCAGAGTCTCTAAGCTCTTGCATCCTTTGCATCAAAATTTCTCTAATCCACTCAAGCATAGTAAGAATAGGTTTGAATCTTGCCCTCAATATCATCTCGTTGAAGCTTTCACAGTTGTTGTTCATGGAAAGATATGTAAGAACCGCGAATTTATTACGCGAAAATTAATTAAAAATTAATTTTATTATCTCGCACAAGCGAAAATATTACGTAAGTAGATTGGATCGTATTTAGAATTTTAACTCCGAGGGGATTCGACGTTAAAATGAAATATAGAAATTTATTAATAAAATAATAATAAAAATACTAAAATAAAAAATTATTTATTTTATTTTTCCTATGGCTCGAGTTCGACTTGAACAGTGCATAGGAGTCGATTTTACATTTTTCCGAATTTTATTTGCGAGTCCTTTGGAAGCCAGAACGATCCAGTTGTATATAATAGCAAAAATACCGGTTTACCCTTAGCCCTTTCTTCTCCTTCATTTCCAAGTAAGGGTATTTTGGTCCATTCACCCCCCTTTCTTACCCAAATCGCCCAAGCTACTGTAAATGGCGATTTCACCGTGCCAAAAAAATCAATCGACCGTGCCAACACCCCGATCTTCGTGCTCCGCCACCCAACGCCAGCCAATCCGTGTGCACCGACCAAGGGCGGCGCCGCCAGGCCCCAGTACGCGTGGGAAGGGACGTGTCTCGCGGAGGAGATACGCGCGTTACACGCTGCGAGCAAGGAACATCCGGCGCGGGATGAGTCACTGCCACGCGGCGTCACCGCCGCCTCCGGCCGCCTTAGCCACCGCCATCTACGGCTATAAATAGTCGTTTTCTCCTTCCTCCACACCACATTTCCCACTTCATGCTCACTTTTCCTCTCCCGTTCATTCCCATTCCCACTCAACAGCCACCAACCACCACCCGTGCTCCAGCCACCCGCCACCGGCATCACCACTGCCGAATATATTTCCCGGGATAGAGTCGTTTACTTGACCAAGTATTCCGGTAAGTGTCTCGATCCGATTTTCGACTATATTCGAATATCGAACGAGAAATTAATTAATAATCCTCGCAGCCGTGCCGCTTCGTCAACCCCGCTTCGATTGTCGTCACGCTGCTCATCGCTCGACACTCGCTCGATTAGTGTCGTGTTATCTCCGTTTATTATCGCTAATTATCATTAGCGTTAATTATCGTTATTTATTATATGTTAGTGTTAATTAATGTCTATTGTTGGAAGTGACTAATAATTATTGTAATTACTGGTTATTATCAGTTAGTGGGGAATTTAAATTATATTGTTAGTCTATTGAATTAATAGAGTAGCCGGTGATATTAAATGTTGTAGTTAAATATAGTGTCGACTGGCCATCGACGGTAGGATAATTGCCGCAGGCTGCGGACTGTTGTTGAGTTGAATTAGACTGTTGAATTGTGGGTAGACGTCGACATGCCGTCGACTAGGGAATGGTGATATAATAATACTGGTATTACACTGTTAAACATATATTGACTAGGTACTGTTATAGGTTGGAATTATACTGAGACAGACTTGCCGTATGTTGTCTGAATTTATCTGTTAGGAATTAAATACCGGATATAATTTTAGGAAGTAAAATAAAATGTCATCTTGCCAGTTTTAAAAGGAATGAATAATTTTAGGATTTGTTTAAGGATTAAAAGTCGGGTTTGCTAAATAAGTGCAGGGTAGTTTAAATGTCGAAGATTTAATTAATCGAAGTGCCATAATAATTTTAAAACTCGGATACTAAATTAATTCGTATGTCGTAAGATAATTTACTTAGACGTCATCATAAAGTATGGGGACATGGTCGGGAGTCTTTTAAGTTATTTAGGTAGGGAATTGAGTGGTATTGTTTATCTGTTTATCTGGTATTTCGGAGTCTCCTGACGCACCAGATATATACGGTGAGTGATTACAAGCTTTCGGCATCCGGCCCTGGGAAAGTTTGCTACTGTTCATTCCTTCCACTTTCATTCCTGTACCTGTTTAGGTGCCTGACTGTCTAACCCCGACTGCGGCCACCCGACGACGACCTACTGACTACGACTCGACTATTGATTTTGATTCCTAACTGTAAACTGTAGATGACTTGTATCTAGAATTGCCTACCGGTATGGACGTGAATGTCTATTGGTCCAGTTACTGAGTGATAGTGTACTCTGAAAAGGTTACTGTTCCCAAGTGATAGTGTACTTGAGTGATAGTGGACTCTGAAAATGTTCTACTCATCCTGAGTGATAGTGTACTTGAGTGACAGTGTTCTCTTAAAATTTTACTGTTCTTGCATTCCTAATCATCATGAACTGCATTGCACGAAAACTGTTTTTTTTAAAAAAGCAACCACACACTGTTTTCTTAAAAACTGGGAGCCATATCCTGAAGTGTTGCTGTGTAAATAGCTTGGATCTATGATCCTGAAGTGTTGCTGTGTAAACAGCTTGTATCTATGATGCTGAAGTGTTGCCGTGTAAACAACTTGGATCTCTGATCCTGAAGTGTTGCCGTGTAAACGGCTTGGATCTATGATCCTGAAGTGTTGCCGTGTAAACGGCTTGGATCTCTGATCCTGAAGTGTTGCCGTGTAAACGGCTTGGGTTACTACCCTGAAGTGTGTGATACTGATTTCCCGAATTACTAATGTGCCTGATCAGCGTGTTGTGTTGGTTTGCTGTATTGTTGCATTCATATGCATTTCATGCATGCTTGATTATCCTCACTGAGTCCTAATGACTGACACTCTCCTTGTTTCAATAACTTTGCTTTCCTAGATTTTGAGCACGCTGAGAGAACTGTGTAGAACCGACAGAAGGATTTGATTGGTCTCCGCTGCCAATATATTAGTGTAAAAGTGTGTTTTTCTGTTTTGACGAATCCAATACATTTGGGTTGTAACGGATAATGTTTGATATTTTAATAAATGTGTATTTGGAATATTCGGCACAACCCTTGACGTCTGAACCAGATCTAGGGCTGTTACAGAGTGGTATCAGAGCCCGGTTCGGACCAATAAGATTGTGACGTATTTCCAAATACCAATCCCTATAATATTTTTTAAAGTGGGGGAGGGGAGTGACACATAAATATGCACTATTATTATCTATATGTTACTGACTTCGACAGATGAGCGACGAAGAAAGTCGTGAGTGAGACAACGAGCGACATTTCATACAGTCATGGATTGAGGAGGCCAATATTAGAGACATGCGTGCCAGGAAGAGAGCTGCACAGCTAGACGCATAAGGGAGGATCCTTGCCCGAATCCGATCAGTAGGGCATCGGATGCGTGCCATCCGGAATGAGATGGGGTATGTAAAAGATGAGCTGGGCCAAATTGAGCGTACCGTGAAGGGCTTATCGCCACCACCGCCGATGTATTGAGCGTACCGTGAAGGGCTTATCGCCACCACCGCCGATGTACCCGGCTTCTTCAACAAGAGTTGGAGAAGGTATGCACGTAGCCGGTTCAAGTGGTACGGCTCCCAACACCGCATATACCAGATGACAGCCCGGATATCTACGCGTCCATACCAGCCACGTATTCTGGCTCCGCGCTACGTCTCTTCCGAGGAAGAAGACCCGGTTGAAGACTTGAGTCAGGACTGATATTGCCGGACGACGAGGCGTCGACTCATCGACGCTAGAGGTCCCAAAGTTTTATGTGTTAATAGCTTTAATCGGTGTTAGGAACTAAGTGTTGTACATAGGTGTGTACTGGTCAAGTAATTTAGGAATAAACCGGTCAAGTCGACCGGAAGTTCTGTAGGTATGTATTTAAAGAAGCTTTAGGAATAAAACGCCGGTTTGAACTTATTTACTCGTTATACCGTAGCTAACCTAGAAACCCTTAACTCAAGGAATAACAGGTTCTAAGTTAAAACTTTTAGGGGATTAGGGTAAACAAAAAATGTTCTATGGGATTTAAGTAGTGATTACCTATTATCTGAACTCTTATCGTATCTGCAATCGGTTATTAACCGCGTTGCACACTTACCCGCGTTTCCGACATGAAAAAAATGTCTGAAGCTGATAGCCAGCAACCCGAAGTTCAGGAAAAAGATCATACACCTCCACAACTAGTTTCCCCAAACCCGGAAGTAACCCCTCCAACCCCCGGAGCGGAAGAAACCAACGCTCAAGGGAGTATGTAGGAGATGTTTTCTTTCGGGACTTTTACCCAACAGTGGCAGAACCATCAGCCACTGGCTACCGCAAACCGATCCCTGGTAGTCCAGAGTGACGATCAAGTATTAGAGTGCTTTCTCAAGTTCAATCCCCTGGTGTTCTTCGGGGAGATCGATGATAAAAAGGAAGAAGAGTTTCTGGCCCGATTAGAGAAATTTTTTGAAGTTCTGAGCTACTTAGAAGAGCAAAAGGTTAAATATGCTACCTACCGGCTAGAAGAAGCTGCTAGGAACTGGTGGATGATAGTGAACCGAAGGTGGAAACAGGAAGGAACTCCATCGACCTGGAAAAACTTCGTCCAGGAGTTCAATGACAAGTTTGTACCTGAAGTGATTTGAAACGCCCGTGAGCGGGAGTTTCTGGAATTAATACAAGGAGGAAAAACTGTAAGTGAGTACGAAGCGGAATTTTCCCGCTTGATCCACTACGCTCCCCATTATTGGGACGACGAGAAGCGTAAGATTCAGAAATTTGTGGAAGGCCTGACGTCGGGCCTTAGTCTCAGTGAATCATGTGAATAACGTCAAAGTGGTAGAGAAGATTCTCCAGGTGGAAGCTGAGTTCAGAGAAATTCAGAAACTGGAGGAAATCTTAGGAGGAATCGACCCGAGAATTCCTCGTTTGTAAATAAACGGCCAATGGAAACTCGAGGTTCTGAGCAGTCCCAAGGAAACCCCGTCCCCGGGTTGAGTCTGCTCCGAAGAACCAGTCAGCAAGGAACCCCACCACAACTGCCTGCTCCTTTTGCAGGAAATCCAACCACACCGAGACCCAGTGTTGGCTCAAGAATAAACGATGTCTAAAGTGCGGATGCGATCAGCACCGTCTTCAGAATTGCCCAACTATATCCTCATGGGAACCCCGTCACAATGCTCCCACAAATGCCAAGCCTGCTGAACGTCAGAACGTCCGACCGAGAGCGTTCATGATAGCCGCCGAACCAGGGAGTCCTTCGGCACTCAATGCCATTGAAGGGACGATCTCTATTGCCTCCATCCCTGGTACAACATTATTCTTTAGCGGAGCAACACATTCTTTTATCGCTGCCCGATATGCTAGCATGCTAAATCTTACTCCTGCTAGGCTAGCATACTACTTTGATATTGAATCTCCTTTTGGCGGTTGTGTCGTATCAGACAAGGTTTACATTAACTGCGCTGTTGAGTATCTAGGTAGAATCTACCACGCAGATTTGATAGAAATAATGTTAGACTCACACGACTTAATTCTGGGCATGGATTGGTTGTATATCCATCATGCGATCCTCGACTGCCGAAACCGGCAAATCTCCTTTGGAAAATCAACTACCTTTGAAGCTTCCCTATCTGTCCAACCCCGAGTGATATCTGCAGCCAAAGCATGTAAATGCTTAAAACAAGGATGTCAAGCCTACTTAGCCTACCTGATTAACCCAGCATTGGATCAAACTAAGATAGAAAACGTCGAAGTTGTACGGGAATTTCTGGACGTAATCCCGGAAGAACTCAACACGCTCCCACTGCAACGTGAAGTGGAATTCGTTATCGAAACGGTCCCTGGAGCAGAACCAGTATCCTGAACCCCGTACCGAATGGCTCCAGCCGAGCTTCGCGAACTTAAGGTCCAACTGCAAGAATTGCTGGAAAAGGGATTTATTCGCCCCAGTAGTTCACCGTGGGGTGCTCCAGTATTGTTCGTCAAGAAGAAGGACGGTACATTCAGAATGTGTATCGATTACCGACGATTGAATAACCTGACCGTCAAAAACAAGTACCCGCTACCCCACATCGACGAACTGTTTGATCTGCTGCAAGGATCCACGGTGTATTCAAAGCTGGATCTAAGGCAAGGATACTACCAGTTGAGAGTCCGGGAAGGATATATACCCAAGACGGCTTTCAACACCCGATACGGGCATTTTGAATTTGTAGTTATGCCCTTCGGATTAACCAATGCACCTGCAACTTTTATGGACCTGATGCATCGAACGTTCCGACCATTTTTGGATAAGTTCGTCGTAATTTTCATCGACGATATCCTGGTCTTTTCTAAGGATCGAGAAGAACATGCTACGCACTTGAGATTAGTGCTTCAAACCTTCTAACAACAGAAGTTGTACGCCAAATTCAGCAAATGCGAGTTCTGGTTATCAGAAGTTAAATTCTTGGGACACAAGATATCCCGTTAAGGATTACAGGTAGATTCGGACAAAATTGACAACATACTCAAATGGAAACAACTGGAAACGGCCACCGAAGTTCGAAGATTCCTAGGATTAGCTGGATACTACCGACGGTTCATTCAAGACTTCTCGAAAATAGCAAAGCCTCTGCATCTTCTCACAGCGAAGGATGCTAAATTCGAATGGACCGAAAAATGCGATACCAGCTTCCAGGAGTTAAAGAAGAGACTAACGTCAGCACCGATTTTGGCTCTATCTCAAGGCTCCGAAGATTTTATAGTCTACACAGATGCATCCGGAGAAGGATATGGTTATGTGCTAACACAACGAGGAAAAGTGATCGCCTATGCGTCTCGTAGATTGAAACTCCACGAGCAAAATTACCCGACGCACGATCTGGAACTAGGAGCCATCGTCTTCGCCTTAGCCAAGTGGAGACATTACCTGTACAGTGCGACCTTTGAGATTGTCACGGATCACAAGAGTTTGAAGTATCTCTTCACTCAGAAAGAACTTAACATGCGCCAACGATGTTGGATGGAGTTCTTGGAAGACTATGAATGTACTATTACATATTAGTCAGGTAAAGCCAACGTAGCAGCAGATGCCTTGAGTCGAAAAAGAGACAGCGTTTCAACAATAGTTAAACTAGGAGTTCTGCGAATGAAGCCGGGATTTGGATACAGTGGTCTTGCTATAAGATCCGATCTGTATGAGCAAATCAAGGAGGCCCAACCGTTGAACCCCGCCTTCAATCAATTAAAGGCAGAAATTCAAGGAAAGAAATCCCTTTTGCAGCTGGATGAGGAAGGAGTACTACGGTACAAGAAAAGACTCTGGATCCCAAGAGAATTGAGGAATAGAATCCTCAATGAAGGACATCGAACCATCTATAATATTCATCCTAGCGAAAACAAGATGTAAGCCAACCTCAAGGAGAAATTCTGGTGGCATGGGATGAAACGAGATATCGCCGCTTACGTGCAGAATTGCTGAACTTGTTAGATGGTAAAAGCCGAGAAGCAGCGACCAGCTGGATTACTGCAACCTCTACCGATTCCTTGCTGGAAATGGGATCAAATCACCATGGATTTTGTTACAGGACTTCCAAAGATCCATGGATACGACAGTATCTGGGTAATTGTAGACCGATTAATGAAGTATGTGCATTTCATCCCCGTTGGATCACATTACAACGTAGAAAAATTGGCAGAACATTACATACGAGAAATTGTTCGATTGCATGGAATACCTATCAACATTGTATCCGACAGAGATCCAAAGTTTACTTCTCGACTCTGGCAACAACTGCAACAAGGTTTAGGGTCATAGCTGAATTTTAGCACTGCTGCTCACCCGCAAACCGACGGACAATCGGAAAGAACTATCCGATTTCTTGAAGATTTGCTCAGGTCTTGTAGTTTAGATTTTTCAGGAACCTGGATAAGCATTTACCGTTAATCGAATTCACGTACAACAACAGCTATCAAGCCTCAATACATATGGCACCATATGAAGCGCTTTACGGTCGTAAATGCCGGTCACCGTTGGACTGTGATATGGAGGACAGAAAGAACACCTCCACTCGAGCAGAAAATGCCTTACACCCTGAGATAGTTCAAGAGTCAATTGAGAAAGTACATATGATAAGGCAAAGAATTAAAGCGGCTTAGGACAGAAAAAAATCCTACGCCGATCGTCGACGGAAGCACTTGGAATTCGAAGAAGGGGACCAAGTGTTCTTGAAGATTTCCTCGAGAAAGTTAATTAAGCGGATTAGGAAAGGAGGAAAGCTTGTGCCTCGATATATTGGACCTTTCGAGATAACCCGGAGAGTGGGACCAGTTGCTTATGAACTGGCACTACCACTAAACCATACTGGTATCCAAAATGTGTTCCACGTCTCCCAACTTAAGAAATACCATCCCGACCCTGAGCATGTTCTGCAACCCACCGAAGTTAAACTCGAGGAAAACCTGACCTATGAGGAGAAGCTTCTCTGAATCTTAGACACCCAAGTGAAAGAGCATAGAACCAAGCAGATTCCCCTGGTCAAGATTCTCTGGCAGAATCATACCCTCGAAGAGGCCACTTGGGAAAAAGAAGCTGAGATGCGAGAGAAATACCCCTACATGTTCACCGATGATAGGTTGAATTTGGAGGACCAAATTCCCTAAAGTGGGGGACAATGTAAGAACCGCGAATTTATTACGCGAAAATTAATTCAAAATTTATTTTATTATCTCGCACGAGCGAAAATATTACATAAGTAGATTGGATCGTATTTAGAATTTTAACGCCGAGCGGATTCGACGTTAAAATGAAATTTAGTAATTTATTAATAAAATACTAAAATAAAAAATTATTTATTTTATTTTTCCTATGGCTTGAGTTTGACTTGAAAAGTGTCCGGGAGTCAATTTTACATTTTTCCGGATTTTATTTGCGAGTCGTTTGGAAGCCAGAACGATCCAGTTGTATATAATATAATAGCAAAAATACCGGTTTATCCTTAGCACTTTCTTCTCCTTCTTTTCCAAGCAAGGGTTTTTTGGTCCATTCACCCCCTTTCTTTCCCAAATCGCCCAAGCTACTGTAAATGGCAATTTCACCGTGCCAAAAGAATCAATCGACCGTGCCAACATCCCGATCTTCGTGCCCCGCCACCTTACGCCAGCCATTCCGTGTGCACCGACCAGGGGCGGCGCCGCCAGGCCCCAGTACGTGTGGGAAGGGACGTGTCTCGCGGACGAGAGATACCCGTTACACGCTGCGAGCAAGGAACAACCGGCGCGGGATGAGTCACCGTCACACGGCGTCACTGCCGCCTCTGGCCACCTCAGCTACCGCCATCTACGGCTATAAATAGTCGGTTTCTCCTTCCTCCACACCACATTACCCACTTCTTGCTCCCTTCTTCTCTTCTGTTCATTCCCATTCCCGCTTAACAGCCACCAACCGCCACCCGTGCTCAGGCCACCCGCCACCGGCACCACCACTGCCGAATATATTTCCCGGGATAGAGTCGTTTACTCGACCAAGTATTCCGGTAAGTGTCTCGATCAGATTTTCAATTATATTCGAATATCAAACGAGAAATTATTTAATAATTCCTCGCAGCCGTGCGGCTTTGTCAATCCCGCTTCGACTGCCGTCATGCTGCTCATCGCTCGACCCTCGCTCGGTTAGTGTCGTGTTATCTCCGTTTATTATCGCTAATTATCATTAGCGTTAATTATCATTAATTATTATATGTTAGTGTTAATTAATGTCTATTATCGGTAGTTACTAATAATTATTGTAATTACCGGTTATTATCAGTTAGTGGGGAATTTCAATTATACTGTTAGTGTGTTGAATTAATAGAGTAGCCGGTGATATTAAATGTTGTAGTTGAATATTGTGTCGACTGGCCGTCGACGGTAGGATAATTGCCGCAGGCTACGGACTGTTGTTGAGTTGAATTAGACTGTTGAATTGTGGGTAGACGTCGACATGCCGTCGACTAGGGAATGGTGATA
>JAYMSP010007117.1:0-10463 GCA_036897095.1 Plantago elongata
TCTCTTGGTCTTCTAAGAGGCAACCAATGATCTCCAAATCTAGTGCTGAGGCTGAGTATCGAGGCGTTGCCAACGTCATTTCTGAGTCTTGTTAGCTTCGCAATCTTCTTCTGGAGCTACGTTGTCCGAGACTTCCTCCCGCTTCGACTGCGGGGGTGTGATAGACTGTAATCCTAGTTAGATTAGACATATCTATATTTATTAGAGTCCTAGTTAGATTAGTCTTATTCTTCTAATTCCTAATTAGATTAGACATAGATTCTTATATTTTGTATATATACCCTACATCATTTTATATATAAACATGATTGATTATTCAATAGTCTTATAGGTATCATTGAATTTAACCATTCTGAGATTGCGAAATGAAAGCCACATATCATGCATGTTGTTTTAGGAACTGTGATTGTCCTTTCTTTATTATGATTGTTGCGATTAAATATTGAATAAGTATAATAATATATATAGTTTTATGTAGTAGAGGTCACAAGAGAGGGATACACATTACCGTTATATCAAAAAACTTTAAACGATAATATCGGTCTTTATTACTAAACATTCATCTAAATCCAAGCAAATAAGTTTAAGGGATTAATTGGTATAGAATTTAATTGGTCTTTTTCAATTGAAATTAAATATTTTATATAAAATATTCAATTTGAATAGAGAGATAGCCATTTCAACCATATGACAATTTTAAGTAATGGGCACCCTTCACCACCACACGCCCACCCGGAAATTCTTACATCGACGCCAATTCCCACCGCCTCTCTGACTTCTATTAAGAGTTCTCTGGGTTCTTTTTTGTCGAATTGTCCCATTTTCTATACATCCCTACGTGACCATGTTTGGAGTTTTCTTGTGTATATTTTTGACCCATTTAATTTTTGGTACTGTTCTTAATTGACTTACATTGGAGACAATGCGTATATGCTGGTCCTAGAAACTCTTTAACTTTAGCTGGGGCGAAGCTACCTTGATTGATTCAAGGTAATTTTCAAAAAGAATTACCGATATATATATTTAATTTTTATTTTTATTTAAATCTCTTACAACATCATTTATAATAAAGATAAAAAAAGGACACATAAACTTTAAATTTAAATAATGACTCACATACTTTAAGACTATCACTTATAACTTAGGGTGTTAATAAACATTGGTGTTTTCGATAATTTTAAAAGTAATTGTTGGCTACATAAATGTTTCGCATAATTTAATTTTTTTAGCCCATTATATTGAATTTAAATATACACAAATCATCTTTCCGAAAAACTTCAAATATTAGAATTGACATATAATTTTATGTAAAAATACAATGAAAAATGTATTTTTAATTGTAAAATGTACAATTTATGTGTAGAATTGATATTGGTTATTATTTATTAGATGTGTTTTTTTTTTTAATTTGTAATGTATCTAATTTATGTGGTACGGTTAAAAACACTAATTGTACAAAGTAATTCTTATGTTTCTAGTATTTAAAGTCTGAGTTGGAGTACGGGGTGAGAAAAAATCCTCACAATCAGCTGAAAACGGATGGAATTTTTCATCTTCTGTTTTTATGGATATCCGCTCTAATGTATCGGATCGGATTGAATTGGATTTTCTCCATTGCAAGCGCTACCAAGAACCATGGTCTATTTGTGGATGTGGATGTTATCTTATTTTGGCTTTTGGGTTCCTTGCAAGGACTTTGGGTAGCATTTATCCTTGTTTTTCTGTTATGGAATTCCCTTGGGTAATCTTTGTTACGCTTCTTGCATATTTCCGTTTTAATGAATTCCGCCAGAAGTGCTATACCAGATTGCCCGCTTGGAGGAGCAGCAAGCTAACCAGGTTGACTGGTCCTCCAATGAGGATTGCATACGCCCGTACAAGCTGGGGAAGGTAATCAAGGCTGCAACTTCCGAATAGTGAGGGAGCTAACACTACAGCAAATGCAGAGCGTCCTCCTTCAACTGAGCTCAAAGCCAAGGCAGGCAAAGAAGATATGCCTCGCGCAAGAGCAGGATCCCAGACTATCACTGCTCGGGAACAGTCTAGACTCGAGCACAAGAGGATTGTGAAGTTGGCAGATAACTGAGTTTATTACAAAACTTCAAAACTTGATCTATTTACAGTACACAATAAACGTCAAATACTAATATTAAGCGCAAATTTGTTGAGAACAACTTATTGATAAATTATTGCAATGACATAATTATTTCACCAGTGCACATATTACTTTCTCATGAATGTTAAAAATGATTTCAACTCACCGTTGCCTAAGGCAGATATACTAGAAAGCCTATCCCACAAATTCTACATTCATCCTCTGTCTTCAGTGTCATTTTTTGGACCAGGGACTGATGTGGCTTCTTGAAGCAGATTACTCTCTGGACGAATCATTGACGAAGTTACATCATGGGGTATATCTGGTGCTTCATTATCTGCAAATTATATTACATATAAGAGACGAAGAGTTCCTTTTTTTAATAACTTTTTTTAATATTCACATCATTGGAAGAAAATCGACTGAAAGATTTGACCATATATTTTGCGGTTAAGTATTTACAGTTACACCACTATTTCCTAGGCTATTTCCACACTACGTTCTCTTTCACACGCATTAACAATATGTGTACTATTTATCCGTGCATTTTTAACACTACAGACTTACCTTAATGACATTCCATAAATCAAATTCCAAAGTCCAATCATTCCTCTCCAAACGAAAACCGCTTTTATCCACAGAATCACCGAAGACAACTCTCAAACAAAATAATCTTATTATTTTCGAACAGAGCAATTTTTCCTAACCTGAAGGAGAGGGGGCAGCGGTTTCAAGCTGTACTTGGGCGCTTTCTCTCTCTTCCTTCTCTCTCTCCTCTCTCTCTTTCTCCTCTGCCTGCTCTTTCTGAAGCTGCGCAAGAGCTCCTAGCAATTGAGGTCCGGAGACCTTCAAATAGGGATCAGGTTTTGGTTCCTCAGTTACTGGTGGAGAACCATCTGCAATTTGAGTAGAAATGAAAATTATACTTAAAAAATTTAAGTCCATCACAACTATTTAACAAACCGCACTTGAAGGTTGAGAACTTCAAAAACATATGATATGATCAGAAAACACTTTCTCGAAATTGAAATTTGTGCTTCCTTGACAAGGTCAACACAGAGTCGTAATCTGGCTTGATATATAGCATACTACAAAGAGCATTGTACAACTGTACATTTTGCTCTGGCTTTTAAATGGCTACGAATACTAAAACATAGGAGCAACATATTCAGCTGTTAATGTATAAAATAATACTCCCTCCGTCCCGTACAATAAGACACAAATCTTTTCGGCGCTGTTTTTAATGCAGTCAATTGTTTATTGTTATAATATGGATATTAAATTAGTTAGTGGAGTTACTTTTTGAGTATAATATGATTCTTAAATTAGTTAGTGGATGTACTTTTTGTTATTTTTGATAACGGGTCTAGTTTCGTGGGACATCTATACAAGGTATAAGTGTCTTATTGTACGGGGCGGAGGGAGTACTGTGGATTTTTTTAACGGAATTAAATTTCAATTAAAGTGCATTTCTATAACCGTTCGAGATCTTCAAGATCAGGAAATAATCTTCAACTCTTCAAACCAGCATGAAATAGTATGTTTCAATTTGTTAATAGGCTACGGTTTACGAGCGAAGCCAGTAGTTCACTACATTCTACGTAATGTTTATGTGAGCCGGCATAGAGAGGATAAGCATAGTTGTTAATGGCTAATGGGTGTCCACATAGTGCAAAGATCACCTTTAGCTTTACAATAGAGGAGTAGACTGCAATTTGAACATATAAAAGCATGGGTAGATAGTTTAAACTGCTCTATATAATTACAAATAAACAATTCCAGCAATTATGAACCCAATACAAACTGAAACATTTTTGGATTTGAAGAGAAGTAGTCATATTGTCAGCACGATTTGGCAGAAAATCACTACTCCCTCGGTTCCATTAAGAACTTCCTAACTTTCCTTTTTTGGTGTTCGGTTAGAAACTTCTCAACCCATAAATGGCAAGTCTTATTCCAGTGACTAATTTTTATTAATTCTCTTCCATACTTTATCATCATTTCTTTAATCTATCTTCTACTTTATCAAATTACAACTCTACCAATAAACCTGCTACAAACTATTTTTTTTATTAGATTTCCTCAAATGAAGATATAATGAGGGCTTAGGTAGCTCTTAATGGACCCGAAGGAGTTTCATTACAGACAGACTTTAATACATGTTTTAAGATTAATATATATATAAAAAGAAAAGGAAAATATGAAATGTGTACAAAAGAAATAAAAATAAATAAAGAGTAAGTCTCATGAAAGATGTTCTTATATAGAGTCCAAAATAACGAATTAATGCTTTCCATTAAATCATTGACGTTCTTACTAAAATAGTATATGATAAAGTAATCAGTGGCAATACATAAAATTTTCACCTATAAAAGTCACTGGTTTTATTTAGAACATTGTAGTTTTACTTATTAGCATCCATCCGTCTTTTTTAAAGTTACGGGATCATCACCCACAAGTTTTTGCCTAAATAAATTTCCAAAAGGTGCCAGTAAACACAAGAGCGTAGTTTTATGACTCACAGATTACCGGTAAAGCATCATTAAGCATTGTTAAGCAATATTGTGATGTGATGAATGCTGGTGGAGATAAGTACATGAGAAGATACTGCAGTTGCAGAGTGAGAATAAACTCTTTTCTTTTCTTTTCTTTTTTTTTTGAGAGAGAGAGAGAGAGAGTTCACTGACCGAGTTCACTTGTTGTCTCTGAAGATTCTGGCATAGGATTGGCTGCGCTGGGGGTGGATCTTTTTGGAACAGGATTGTCAATGTCATCAAGCCCAATTTCACGCTCTAGAGTGCTCTTAAAGTCCCTTGAAACTTCCTGCAGGAGTAACAATAGCACCTTAGCATGAAAACTAATAATGGCCAGCTTTTTGGTTTTGGCAAATGAAGTGGTTGAAAAAAGCTTAAACACCTGCCTGAAGTTCTCTAATTGTTGGTTGAAATGCACGTAGCGTTTTCCCAAGGTTACGGGCAACCTGTCACAACAAAGAACAAGTACCTTAAGGAAATAAACTGATGGACACACAAAAAGTTTCTTACTTCATTATCCTTGTTTACGGGATGTGTGAAGTGCAGATTTACAGGAACATTTACATGTTTTGAGTAGACATGTAAATTTTGTTAGAAAACAATGTCATGTTAAGGTTTAAAGGTCAAACAAATTGTGATCAGGTCATACAACTATGTAAAAGAGCAAATCCAGCGCTGATTAAGTGTCAGTATAACACCAAACCGAAAAAGACTTTTATCCTGAATTTGGGCAGGGGGCTACATGATCAATGTCACAGTCACAGAACACAAAACTGCCATAAATTTTATCTCCTTAAAGCTACTACTATCTCTGGGCAATGCATCACAATTAAGAACCACTAATGGGAGTGCTTCAATATTATTATATATTCTGTTAAAAGTTTATAACCCCATACAAAATTTATTAGCAACATAAAAAAAACAATACTGTAATTGGTTGTGGAAAAGACAATGTAAGCAAAAACTGTAAGTGCAGATATCACTTAGTGGTCTGAAGAAAAAAAAAAAGATAGGTAAAAAGAAAAGAAGTAAACATACCTAATACCCATTTCTTGGGGAAAAAAATAGAGTTTTCAATGGTACATAAGATCCTTATTTAAGGTTTCTAGTAGTAACAAACGCAATTATGCTGGTGTGTAACATACAAGAACAGATTTTATGTAGAAGAAAATGAAATAACTAAAAATAACAACAATAGATTTCCCTGGAGTACATGGATACTGAGATTTTATCCTAGCAAGCTTTTATGGACACAAACTTTCTTATATCATGTTGATGGGTTAAGTTTTATCCAAATCCCTACAAAACCCAACCAGTTAATACTTAATGCCCATTTGTATGTAGGTATGAATAAATAAACGGTCAAGCTTTTACACGTTATCCATTTTGTTTTGCCCTGCTCTGCACGTTTGCACCCCGAATTGACCCTAGGCCTCATGATGTTAAAAAAAGACGAACAATCAGAACTTAATGTAAATCGTGCACAGTATATATTTAGTGGACATAATGTAGAGTGACAAGAAACTAAGAAAAGTATAGAAACAAGATGTACATCTTGGTGTTCAAGTCTCTGATAATCATCACCATCAAGAGAATTAAAGACGGAAAAATAAAACAAAACAAAGGTTTGTGAATGGGGCAAGGAAGCCTGTCAAATACATCTTACAAAATCCTGGAGGAACCTGAGCAACCATTGAACAAGAAACACAAATAAAGCAAGATGAAAAACATCAACTTTTTTCCAAAAAAAAATTCTTTCCAACCCCAGAATCTTGTAAATTTTAAGTACAGTGAATTTGTATACTAAATAGGCCCGTAAAATCCAGTTCATGTAATGAAAAAAGATACTCATCTCTCCAGGTGTCTAATGCAGTATTCATCTCAACATCAAAACTATTAAGTTATACAATTTGAGTAACACCACCAGTCTTTCCTCTGACACAGGCAAGATAGAAGTTATGAAACGCCACACTCCATACCCCAGAATGTGAGAAACAGCATGCAAAGACCACCAAGTTCCGGCTAGCTGAAGTCTAACCCTCTATTATCCCCCGTTAAAAATCTCTTACTATGGACATATAGAGCTGCAATTTCTAGAACGAAGAGTGGCATCACATCAGTCTTCCCCTTGAGTGGATCCAACAAGACAACTACTTCCTCCATCTTGAGTCAAATGCCCACTTTGTTTCGTAGACCTTATTAAGGTCCATTTGATAACAAATTAATCCTAAATCAAACGGACCCCGAAAAAAGTCGAGAAAAAGGAAGTGGGTAACTTGACTCAAGATGGAATGATCACCACAAAACATGGCTCGAAGTAAAGCGAATTAAAAAATTTCAGCTATCACCAACACAAAGATTATCAAAGATCCGTGCACACAAACAAGAATTAGATTCAAAAGCAGTCAAACAGTAGAAAATTAACCTCAGCAAGACCTTTGGGTCCAAACACTAGCAAAGCTACCACACCAATAACCAGAGCCTCTGGAGCCCCCACTCCAAACAAAGAAGCATAAACTCTAGTACGTTTACTTCTCCCCTTCTTTTCTGACAAATTGAAAGAAACCCACAAGTCAAATGCTTGATAAAACTATCTACCATCAATCCTTGACAAATCTAACAAAAGAAACTCAAATCTATGAAACCAGAGGAAAGTACTTGTTCTGGCAGAGAAACGTGAGGTTGAGATTCCAGAACCCTTAAAAACATTCCATTGATTGTAAGGAGTAAACCCCAGTTGAGGGACTACTCTGGCATGGTGAAAGATTGCATTTTTAGGGATTGAAATTGGATAAGTGGGGAAAGAATAGGGCTTTCCGGATATAGATGGAGAAGAAGAAGGGTGGAGTAAGAAAGGTGAAGTTGAGGTAGTGGATATAGCCATTGTGATAGTCATGCTGCTTGGCTTGGCTTGGCTTGACTTGCTCACTGTATTGCTGAGCTTGGCTGTGCAGGTTTGGACATGGAAAATGGAAGAAATGGATGTGGTTCAGTTCGGTTCAGTCAAACGTTTAAAACATTGGGATTAAAATAACAATTACTTTAATCACTATGAATTTAATTCTGAGGCTTACTTATTTATACCAACTACTTTCTCCACCTAATCCCCTTGATTATTAGAGCTAACCGTTAGTTACGGTTAACTAATATCAGTTAGATATTATAGTCATACACCGTCGGTTTATCAGTTCGTATGTACTATCAATTTATTTTATAATTCAGATTACAGACGTTCTTTTGGTTTCAAAATTGTTGGTGTAATAATAATAGGTTTAATTGAGTTTTAAGATATTAAAGAGCTATTGGGTTTGACATGAACATGGAAATTGGACTGGAAGAGAATTGAAGGAACAATATATCCTGTTAATGATCCACGTTCCATAAATTACACTTTGACGATTATTTTGTGTTAAAACGTTTAAATTTAACTCTTAAATTTAGGTCGTTACACTTATCATTATATTTATACTCTTTGTTAATTTTCTGGGAGTTTTTAATAAATATGTCCAGTCCGCATAATACCTTTGGAACGAATAAAAAAAATCCTACCTCAGACCAACGACAATGTAAATGTTATAGGGCTTTTTCTAAAACGAGTATACGAATAATAAAATATTTAGACGCTGGAAACATTGATAAAATATTTAAACCTCCAAATTTATATCAAATAAAAATAGACATTCCGAAATATGTAAAGAAAGAAAATATATACATATTGCCTCCAGTAGAAAATATTTTTATTGATGATCGGCTCGATTAATAAATCCTCATCATCATCTGTTTTGATGTTTTTTTATTTATCTTTTACAAATAGTGACATCACTTAATCTCTATCCACATCTCTACCATTATATAAAACGTTGTTGCACAAACAATCAATACTTTGCACTTTGGACATCAAACCCATTAATAAAAAAACCTGCTCGTTATGCTAACGGGATCTTCAATTTGACTTGAATACATTTCTAATTGGATGATAAGTGAAATTGAGTAAAATGGGAAACACAGTAAAAAATGCTTCAGAAAATGAAAATTATGGATATTGTAGTAGATTCATATTGGACTAAAGGACTTTGAGATAATAATTAAGCTGATGAAATGAAGATGGTATTGTTGTTGATTCTTTGATAGCAATAAGTAGCTTGAGAAATGAGGACATGAATGGAGAAAATGAAAAAACGAATGGATGGGGTTCATTTGCATTAATTACTTTATTCATTCTCAAGTGTCATATCATGTATAATTACGTACCCTAATGAAGAACACAAGAAACCAAACTCTAATAAAGTAGAAGGTGAAACTTCTATCAAGGGTGCAAGTACAAGAATCATGAAGGGGGTGTTTGGATGGGGATTTTAATATTCCTCATTTCGTTCGATGAACAGTGATTTGGCCTAAAATACATTTAAAATACCCCACTCAAATGTCCATTCAAACACAAAATCCATTCAAATGTCCACTCAAATATCCATCCAAACAGCCTAGAAATCTTCATATCATAATGAAGCGTGAGTCCCTGTTTGTCATACCGGCTGTAGCGGTCATTTTTCCACTCAAATCGAATATTTTATACACAAAAATTCAATTTAAATTGAAAAAGTCCACTCAAATTCTATTACAATCAGTTCCTAATAGAGTTGATCTTTTTTTTACCAACAGAACCCTTTTGTACCCAGGAGCAAGAAACTGCCAAATATGTATCCCTCTGAAAATTTTAAAAAACGTCCAAAAATTTATTTTTTTAATTACATTATTAAAATCTAATTTTAACAATAATAAAAAATTTCTAGAAATTTTATCAATTGCATTCTTTAACTCAAAAAGCAAACAAACATATACATATACAGTAAAATACGTAAATTACTGTTAAATCAAGCCTAACTCTGATACCACTGTTGGTATATTAGGTCAGATAGTACTCAGCACACGCAGCGGAATTTCAAAAAACTTTTAGACCAACATAATAACAGTAATTTAACGTACTTGAATAAACTATAATCTTACTTTGATATCAATTCCAGTTTGTAGTTGTCAGCGTGCAACACGGGTCAGCAGCTTCGGGATCCTCTCCAAGCAAATCTCAATCCTCGTGCGAATTCAGAATATGTGTTTCTCCTCAAACTTCGGTATCCACAGGAGTTTCTTTTACCACGAAGAACACTAGAATGTTCTTGTATTTGAATGTTGTGAAGTGTTTAAAAGAACAAATCAAATTGATTCTGATAGAATATTTTTCCTGCAAAATAATATTACGTTGTGTATTTTCTTTAAGATTATACACTGTTTTGCCTTCCTGTGTTTTTACTGATACCTGAAAGAAAACGAGAAAGACTGCAGAAGAATCTTAATGCTCAGCACACTTGACCAAAGGAACCGAAGAGAGAGCAAAAAAAAAACAGGTTGCAGAGCTCTAAAGCCAATTATCAATTCTTCTAAGCACAATTAGGAATACATTAATTATGCAATGATGAATTGATGATGATTATGGCATAATGGTGGTAGTGGCAATGCCCAGCAGCCACATTCAACTTCTGGGCCAAGCCCAGCCCATCATCTCATCCTTTTTGTTCCCTCCTTGGCCCAACCAAGCCCAACTTCACAAATTAGACTCCAATTTCAAATTAGTCCAACTATAACATTTCATTTTAATTGTTCAAGTCCAATCGAACTAATTAAAATTATTCTTATATTATTTACAATAAATAATATTCTTATATTATTTACAATAAATAATATTTATCAACATCTTTAATTTGGCAAAGTATTCTCCATATAGTGTGACCCATATGGTCTTATATATTAAGCACTAATCCAATTAAGTTCACGGTGAAACT
>JAYMSP010007118.1:0-10462 GCA_036897095.1 Plantago elongata
GTATATCATAGTTCCAGTTGTTAAAACCCATGTTTGCTTCAGTATCCTTGCCTGTCTAGGGTCTACCTAATAATTCAATTCACTCAGCATGTTCTGTTTGTCAGACAATACACATGATTAGAAATCCGGCAGTTGGAGTATTTTGTAGGGGAGTAAAACGTATGGTTCAGACTAGAATTGTTTGATTCTGTGGTTTATGCTCCTAAATTGATATTGGCTTCTGATGACTACACAGAAATAGACCTACTGTGTGGACAGATACGGGTCGTATATTATGTACTCTGTTGCCATTATCTTATATAGCTTCAGATATATGTATTTTTCCCCTGGGAGAGATAAATTTTTATATCCAACATGAAATATAGATTTGACACCTGGATATGCATGAGTTGGGTACTCAGCTCCGTGTCTGTTAACATAGCCATGAGATACAGAGTTACAAACTTTAACAGATGCCTCTACTGACTATGACACATAATTACTGAGCTAGCTCCTAAGCAGGATACCAATCATAGCTGCCGCAGTTCCTTGCTCATTAATTAAAGTTATAACAGTAACATTTTTCTTAATTTGCTATTCCCTCATTCCTGTATCAAATGTCACATATTCCATTTATATATGTCCCAATACAAATGTTGCATTTCCATTTTCGGGTAATTACTGATCCGTGTGCACTAACAAATTTGGGGCCACATACCTATCCTACTACTTTTACGCCATACCTTGATCTCCGTGCCCAAAACCAAATGTGCCATTTGATATGAGAGGGAAGTAGTAATAATTTATGTTCATAAAGCATATAAAGTCTCAGCAAATGTAGTTTTAGGATTCCTCTCTGTATTCAGTACCTTGGCCTTATGATACACCGGGCAACTTCTATATCCCAGGAGACCTCCTTCTGTAGCAAGGCAGGAAAGAAATATAGATCTGAAATGGACTGAGCAGCATTACAAAAAACACACCACCTGTTTGTGCTCCAAATATCACCAACCTGTCTTTAGTCCTCAATTTCTGCCACTATGCATATCGAAGTATAGATTTAGCCTTACTACTGGCCTCATTATGCATAACTATTGTTTAATCTTCGTTTGCTGTTAAGTAAACTACAAGATTCTGTCTAATTCCAATCCTACTGGACAAAAGGTCTACGTTAAGTTCTAGAGTTCTATCTACAAATTCTGGGTATACTTTCAGATATTTGTATTGAACTAACAAATTGGTTTAGATAGTTTAGTAATGACGTGTCTGCATATTAATATTTCCACACATGCTTTTCATGATTTCCCTACAGTCTATGGATTCATCGTCCTGCACCCATTAATGCTGATATGATATGTGTAATAAACTTCAATATGTATGAAAAATCAACTTTTATCTTCTTGTATATGTCATTTTAATTAGAGATTTTTTATGCTTGTAAAAATACAAGCACATACAATTCATCGGGTGTTTCATTAACCATCTGTAATACAATCCATCTTAAATTTCATCATGAAGCCTCAATATAGTACTTTGCACTCTCTGATGTCAATGTCACTATGTCTATACAACATGTAGCCTGAATGGAAGTGATGTCTTTGTATAGGAATTTTTTTTTTTTTTTGAAATGGCTGAAGGGTGACTCGAACCCCGGACCTATTGGTTGGAGGTGAAGCGTCTTACTAACTGCGCTTCGTTGTCTTGTTTAGAAAAAATTAGTTTGCTGCTTCTTTATTATATCATGCTTTTCCTTTCCTTCAACAGAAATGTCAGAATGGTACACGAAAGCATGAGATCATTGATATGCTTCTATCATCATGCAAAGCTGGTCTATGGTAAGGTGAACTTGCTTGAGTATTTTATCTGATGCCTAGGCTGCATTTGACATTATTGGTTTACTCAATCTTTTGCAGCGCTAAGCTTCAATCTTTTGTTCTAGCCACAACTGGATTATGCATTAGAATATCCCCATTATCTGAATCTCTAATATGGCGTGCTGAGGTGAATTTTCTTAACTCATAATATAAGTTAATCTATATGGTGATCCCTGTAAATTGTTTGCCTGTATCATTTTGCTTGCGTATATCGACTTAGGGCAGTACACATTAGTAACTTATAATTTCTGGCATACTAATTGATTTGAAGGTGTACTGTTACCTCTATTCAACTTCTTCGCTACCTAATACTGTATAATTTATAATTGAGCAATTTACATTTACGCTTTAAGATTAAGTGAGGTCTCCTAACTCAGTCACACAATTAGATTATGTTGAGATATATGGCCCTTCATTTTGCTGCTAAAATTATGTTTCCACGGTTCCACCTGCTCAATCATAGGTGGCTTGGAAGCATTCGTTAAATTTTTAACGGGACCATATTGATCTGGGAACCTGATACTTAGAATTTAAATTCTAATTAGTAGTAATTACACCATTTTAAGGTTGGATGGGTTTTGAGAATCATAGAAAGCATGCTCTAAGAATTCGAGTAACAGTAAATAAATTGAGATCCAGGTATGATCTATGTACACATATTGAGAGGTAAAAGAGATTAGGTGAAGGCCTTTTAAAACTGTACCATACAGTTCCTGCATATATTTAGAGTTTTTGTGTACTTTTTACTTTTTAGTAACGCTTGACTGAGTTGTATTTTGGTGCGTGCTCTTTCTTGACGTGGTTCATGGGCTTTGTTAAAATTTGACCTTTACATTGGCAGAGACTCTTCTTCCTTAATGGAGAGCAAGATCTGTCAGCATTTCTACTTGTGGATTTAGGCATTGTAAAGTACCCTGCATACAATTGTATAATCTCGGAACCGGTTTTTCAACACAGGAGTGCCTTGCTAGCTTATGAAGAGGTATTATGATCTTGTACATAGCTTGTAAACACATTTTCCTTTGTAAAGGCATATGTTATGCTTGTAGGCTGTTGAGATTGCTCAAATTATGGATGAATCTCTCGATGAGGACAACCCCAAGTTGGTCCACAAATGCATAGAGATCTCTGCTTCACGCCTATTAGTTTCTTCACAAGAGGCTGCTGAACCTTCAACTGGTGGAAAAACAGCTACTTTTCTTTCCTACTTTTCTGCATCATGGGTTTACTCTAAGGTGGTCCTACTGGGTGTTTCTTTCCTTGAGCATGACAAGAGGTTAGGGAGTTTAAAGACCGCAGATGTTATACCCATGATAACTCTGGACCTCAGAAGTCAGAACTTCATTACTTGTAACTTGACATCAATGTTTGTTTATTTTTTTGGTGATGATTGTTAGTAAGAATTATTGACATGTACAATGAAATAGTTTGTGTGAAGCAACTCTTATATGATATAAGTTTTGTGCAATGCAGCCGTAACTGCATATGAAATCATGACAATATATTAATAAACAATAGGGCAAATAAACTTCTTTTGAAATGCAATGAATCGAGCTAGTTTTGAGTATGATGTATAGTGTCAACTTAAGTTTTTTCGGCTGGGAGATGATGCACGTATGCCACGTTCCTTTACTACATCTTGGTATCCAATTTGGAGTCATGCCGTGAAGATCTGCATGATTCTGATTGTTTTCAATGTTCTGAAATTATGTTATTGGTATGCGGAGCTCCTTTCCATATGTCTATGTTTAAGTTCTTAACTGGCATTCTTATCATCCACAGGTATAGTGAAGCCATAAATCTTTTAAGGCAGCTTTTGAGTACATATATATGTGATGGAAGAAGAGGATATTGGACTTTACGGCTTTCCCTTGATTTGGAACATCTTGGACGCTTGGATGATAGCCTGCAAGTTGCGGAAGGTGGTCTACTTGATCCATGGGTTCGTGCTGGTTCAAGAGTAGCCCTGCAAAGGCGGATATTACGATTGGGTAAACCACCTAGAAGATGGAAAGTACCAAGTTTTTCAGAGTCTATTAAGAGGAAGATTCCTGAGGTAGAGATGGTTATGTGAATAATGCATACATCCTTTTTTATTGATTGTTTCCATCGTTGCCATCTTCATTTGA
Source organism: Plantago elongata (assembly GCA_036897095.1). Taxonomy (NCBI): domain Eukaryota; kingdom Viridiplantae; phylum Streptophyta; class Magnoliopsida; order Lamiales; family Plantaginaceae; genus Plantago; species Plantago elongata. Next base: position 3,983 of record JAYMSP010007118.1, read on the forward strand.
TTTGATTTTACCTGTTTTACGGTTCTTGATACAAATACAGGTTATTATTCAAGGGAGACCTTTGAATTGCAAGACAGGGATAAAGAGCATATTTTATGGTGAAGATGACGAACAATGTGGAGTAGAGCAACTTGCTTTGCAGTATTATGCTAGTGAAGGACGCTGTTGGCAGGGTGTTCATACAGAAAGTGGAATTTGGCAAACCCTCTTCGGCATCTTAATGTGGGATGTTATGTTTGCTGATGTTCCTAATGTTTTCCGCACAAAATTCCAGGTATGTTGGGTAGCTTACATGTGGCATTTTAGTGAAGGCATGTTGTGAGAGAGGGAACTGGCAACATACTATATATAAATCTGCATTGAGTTATCAATGTTTGTAAACTGAAACGCATAGAAATTTGGTCTTTTTCAGACAGCACCACTAGATCTGGAGACTGATAGCTTCTACGAAACTAGAAAAGACCTCATAGAAGCACTGCTTGAGAAAATTCAGGAAGGTCTGGCCGAAGAAATACTTATTACGTCATGGGAATCTCACCTTGGGACAGCTTGTCGAGGAGTTAAGTGGGAGGAGCTTCCTCTAACTGAGCTCCGGGCATTGGTTATATGTATCGGCGGTCATTGTCTTGCTGCAATTTTACGGCATCTGGCACAAGGTTATCATAGCTGGTCTAGTGGCATGCCTGATTTAGTGTTATGGCGGCTACATGACTGTTACAGAGGTGAAGCGAAGCTTGTTGAAGTGAAAGGCCCAAGAGATAGACTTTCAGAACAGCAACGTGCATGGTTGCTTGTTTTAATGGATTGTGGCTTTAACGTTGAGATCTGTAAGGTGACTCCAGCACCACAATCTGCAAAATGATCAGTCTCATGTATTCTGTATACAGTTAATAATCGTAAGGAGAACATCATAGGAATTTTTTAGCATCCTCTAAATTTTAATTGTATTCAATTTCACATTATGTATTTTTTTACATTTTACGTGAGTGGTGACTTCCGATACAATGTTGATGAGGTTAGATTAGCATTTTGTCATTACATGCTTACAGCTTTTATATGTTTTCCAAGTTCGGCATATTATACACATTTATGTCTTCTTGAGTATCGACGGACCATCGACATAATACATTCATACATGCATCATGGTTTTGGTTGGGAAGGCAAGTAGCAGATCAAAGAGATCATGGATGGAGCTTCTGTTAGGTCAAAGATCAATTCCAAGAATCAGATGTCACTTGTTTGATCTTTTGTAAAATTTCATGACAGCTCAATCCGTAGCATGGATGAAAATGTTAACGAAATGCAGCGAGCTGCTCGTCGCAAGTAGCACCAGCAGCAGCGAATGCTCATAATTCCCAGCCGTGGCTTCATTCTTCCTTTGTTTACTAAAAAGATTTGCCTATCGACAAAAACTTAATTAGTGGCCTTTTTATGGTACCAATATAAATGTCGGTCTACTTAGAGACGACACAATTATCGATAGTTCTTTTAATATGTTTATGAAAACGCTGGAGTCTACAAATAAAATAGAAAATTTATTAATAAATTAAAATTTCCGAGAGAATTTTAAATAATTTATTCAATATTATAAAAATCTTAGAAAATGTAAGATTTTTCTAGAAGATAGAAAAATCTGGTTTTTTTGTGACTTTTAAGTTTTAGCGGTCTGACTGGTCGAGTTTCTTAAAAAATTGTCGAGACACATTTTTCTTTATGCTTTTCATAGATTATGTTATGATTTTAACTTGTTAGCATTGGGAGTTTTAGTTATCGTTTTAACGTGTTTTGTTAAGTTTTTAAAAGACAATATAATGATTTAAATGCGTCGATAATATATGTTTCAATTATAGTTTTAACCTCTTTTGTTAACGTTCAAACAAATTGTGTGATGGTTTTAAGGACCTACGTGATATTATTATGACGATTTGTTATAGTTTTTAGTGACAAATAATACCATTAAATAGATCTAAAAGCTGCAGAAAAATCATTAAAACAACAATAAACAAGCTACTCAATCATTCAAATATTTTAAAACATCAATTCTCATAGGAAAAAAAATTACAATAAATGCTCATTCGGTGAACTTCAACTATCTATATTTTGTTGCATGTGTTGGTGCTTCAATACTGCGCTGTGGCAACTTTGAGATACCTATCATCCAACTTAATGTCATCATCAAACTTGCATAGAACATTCAATAACTGGGTTTAAACCATAACAACTTTCATTAGAACTATCACATCGGTGCTTATTAAAAATAAAGATGAAATGTGTAACACATGCTAAAACCAGTAGCATTGATGCGTAAAACCATAACATTGCATTATATAGCTATAACAAAGCATGAACATGTAACACAATGTATAAAAGTAACTTTAATATATAAAACCATATCCACACCTCTTAAAACTATGACAAAACATTTGAAAAAAATCAAATCATAAATATTTCACTGAAGCTAAAACCCTAACATTAATACTTCAAATTACAACAATATGCCGTATAATCATAACATATGAGCTAAAAATAATAACATGCAGCAACCCAACATAAGATAAATATTGTAACATTAATTCTTACAACCATAACAATGTATCTTAAAACTACAAAACCAACTTTTAAAACTATAACAAAGCACAAAACATGCAATACATGCAGCAGTAACAACAACAACAACAACAAATACTACTTATAATAATAATAATAATAATAATAATAATAATAATAATAATAATAATAATAATAATAATGATGATGATGATGCTTAAACCACAATAGTACATCTTAAAACTATAACACTACTTTTCAAAACTATAAAAAAACATTTACAAAAAATTGAATCATGAATGTTTTACCAGACTAAAAACATCAATGATACTTCTTAAACCTACAATAATAGGTCTTGAAATTAAAACATTTACGCTAAAGCAGTAACAGGCGAAAATATTTAACACAAGCGAAAACCATAATAATGATGCTTAAAAGTATATCTACAACTCTTAAAACCATAACAAAACACCAAATTGCGAAAATCGATTTTCACTGTACGAATTTCAGATCTAAAACCAGATCTGAAAATTTCAAATCGTAAAATCAGTGAAAAATGAAAGGTCAAAATTCACTTCTAAATGAGATTTAATGAAAAAAAACGTGGTAAATTTGTTGATTTGAACATTTTAGTGATTAGATCTAAAAATCCGACGAAATCGAGAGAAAATAGAGAGAGAGAGATTTTTCGACGAAATCGGGTTGGAGCACCATAATTTCCGGTGAAAATGGATCCGGTGGCGGTTCCGGTGAAGGGAGAGGGCACTGTGGTTCCGGTCTCCGACGACGGGGGCGGGGGAGGGGAGAGGAAGGGAGAAAGAGGGAGAGGGATTGATATTTCTCTCTAGGGTTTTTCTAGAGATGGAAAGATTTGTTGGGTATTGTAAATTTTGTGTGAAAATGTGTGTCATTTGGATATTTATATATAAAGGCTTATAACCAGTTCGTAGTGTTTCTAGCCGGTTCTTTATTGTAGAAATGGAATTTTTCTATAAATGAGAAAAATCTTCTCTTTTACTATATTTACTCTTTATATAAAAGATAACTATAGTTATTTCTTGAACTCTGATTAATTTATAAGTGGAATATAACATAAATATTATATGCCAAATTCGATGAATTGATTATTTGATACATGAGTTGGAATATATAACAATACATGAACTAAAGGTTGAGACAACGAAACATATCTTAGTTGTTGGTAAAATTAGTAGCGAATTCAGAAATTTATTTTAGAAGGGTCAAAATCTAATTTGTGATTTTCACAATTAAAATATTATTATCATATTAATATAATCCATCCATTCCGATTTCAACTTCCTGTGTTGACTTTTTTTGGTCAACCATCATCAACTTTAACCTTAAATGATAATGGTTAAATATTTAACAAAATTATAATATAATACCTTACATCTAAATTTTTTTGTTATATAGTCTTATTAAATCATTCAGCTTTGAGATAGAAATTGATAATGATTGACCTGAAAAAGTCAACTCAGAAAGATGAAATCGGAACGGAGGTAGTGTTGTACGAGAACAAATCAGTATATATGTATCATCATTTAACCACATGTTGGAGGTAGTATTGTACAAGAACAAATCAGTATATATGTATCATCATTTAATCACATATTGCAGAACAATAAATATATTTAAAATTAATAATTTTTTATGTAATATTCATACATTTGTTACTATATATATTACAAAAGGGAGTATGAACGGATTATTTGATATCGTGAGAAAACTATATATTTTAAAAATAAATAAAGGAACAAAAGAAAAACAAAGTTAAAATTAAAAAGTGAAATATGACATTAAAAATTAAAAAGAACAAAAAAAAAAAATTAAAATGAGAAAGAGAAAAATTGAGGAAGATGGATGTTGAACCCACAGGGGAATTACATTGATGCTTATCCACTCGGCCACGGCCTAACAACAACACTATCTTGTATACGTAATCTATACTAACTATATTAATATTTTTTTCTTTCTTTAACACTAATAATTCGAAGTCGTGGAAAATTAAGTTGGGTCGAGTGACCCCCTCGATCCAGTCCAATTTAATCAGTTGGTAAAAGTTTCATCTCCAATTAATAAGTCGGGCGTTCGAATCATCTTTACAATTTTGAAAAAATAAATTAATTGAAGGATTGGAATTACAATTTATTATGACACATGGAGTCGGGTGCCATTGGCCAATTTATTTATTTCAGATTTCAGAACAACACATGCATAGTGGATAGGAGGAAAAGAGGGTCTTAATTAAAGGTTGATGATTCTAATATATGAATTATATAGTGTATGTATTACCGAAAGCAAAGATATGAAGCATCTCTTGATAATCTTTTACATGCCGCGAGATATATATGTTTTGTGAGATATTAAATAGTGAATGCTGCATACATCTATAATATATCCCAAACAAATCCATGAGTGACGAATTACGATTCCCCTCGCATTTGGAAACCGATATTCAATGATTACAAGGAAAACCATATATTCCTATTTTGTTTACTTAGCAATCCGTAATAAAAATTACCCAGCAATATTGTAATGTCCATAAAACGGTTTTCAAGAAATTTCTTAACATGAATTAGAAGAATAGTGAAAGAACACTTACAAAAACTAAAATTCTAGTAAGCATACCTTTTCACGATATTACATTTTTCACTCTATTTTTAATAATTATAAACTGAATAATATAACTAGGGATTCTGATGTAAATATCAGAGCCCACTTCTAGAGTTCTTACGGGTCAATTGCTCTCCTAATCTACGAGCTACAAGTCTCTAGTACTAATTCATGGTCTTGGACCAATTAATTTAAATAAAAATAATAGAAATAATGATTATGGACGTTATGTGTGTTTTTAGATTCACACTAATGCTCACAAAGACGAAATTGTGACGGAGTGAAATGTAATGTTCCATCTGATATTAATACTAAAAACCTTAAATGTTTATGGATATAATAACAGTATTTGTCCATCTCATTTTAATTATTCTTGTATAAGACCGTCTCTCTGGGCATCTAAGGAAAGCATCTTAAAAGAAAGATAGAACTCCAAAGGATCCACTTGAACAATTAATTATAGTTGGGTAGAGTCGTAGAGGTAATTAACTGATAATTATTATATATTTTTTAATCGACTTCTACTCCTTCCGTATCAATTTGCAATATTCCATTTTGATCCGTCATAATTTCATTATCACCTTTAAATGAATAATTTATCCCTTATTCAATTACTATTTATCATACTTTATTTATTTATATTTTAATTTATTCACTTTTATCAGTCGAGTATTCCACTTTAATCCGTCTTAATTTCATCTTTCCACCATTTAAATGAATAATTTATCTCCAAATAAAAAATAAAAAATCTCCAACGGCATATATTTTTTCGAACTCTATAAATACAACCCACTTTCAATTCTTTTCACCAAACTTCATTTTTCTCCCTTCTTCCACTTCTTAAACTCAAACTTCTAAAAATCTCTAAACTTCTCCAAACTATCTTCATCTACAATCCAAAACTACAATCTATCGACGTCCAGTTCTGATGATGATGTAGAAAAACCTCCAAATTGGAGTGATTACGAAGGTTCCACTTCAGACACTAAGCCCAATTACTACGTACACCCGTGCTACCCAACTCATTAAAGAAGTCGTTCCTATTCTACTCACCCACACTGAGCAATCTCAATTCCGCCAAGGTGGTCGGGATATATCTGCGAGTACATTGAGTGAGCGGGACAGGGAAATATTTGTGAATCATCCCTAGCGTTATTTTCTCCTGATCTTTTCATTCTGATATTTCCTCGATCAAATAATTCAAAAATGATTTCAAAAATATCATATGGTTCCATCCACCGTTAACTACCCCCCCCCCCCCCCCCCCCCCTTCTTTTTTTTTTTTTTTTTTTTTTTATT
>JAYMSP010007119.1:0-10460 GCA_036897095.1 Plantago elongata
CACATTGATGTTAGACACCACTTCATCAGAGACCATGTTGAGAAAGGCAATATAGAGATTCTAAAGGTTGGCACTGAATATCAAGTTGTTGATATCTTCACTAAGCCACTCCAGGAAAGTAGGTTCTTAACCTTAAGATATAGTCTTGGGTTAATGGAGTTGCCTCAGAACTGAAAAGTTCTAAATACTAAAAGAGTAAGTAAGAAACTGAGAAAAAGGAAATAGGTTTCTGAAACATGTATTCAGATAACCTACATGATAAGAAGGATGATAAGGTTTCTGAGACTTATGACTCAGAATGTCTAAGGTCTTCTAGAAATAAAAATCCAGAAAGACAGGTTGGTATATAGTCCATAAGTATGTAAAACTAGAACTCAAATACTATGGTTGGGTCAATGTCCAGTAGTTATTTCTGAAACAGGAATTCAGAAAACCATTTAAGTCATGAAGTATGTGAGAACTAATAGTCCAACATAGTACATATTTCTGAGAGTCAAACATGTATAGGGCTTTTTGTTTTTACCATTTATATGATAAGTAACATAAAACAAGACTTGCTCTCTGAAATTATAAGACCAAAGGTTTTTAGCCTCACACACTAACAGTGACTTATGGATACATATTGCCAAAATTCATTAAGTGGACACGAGAACATTTGTTGATTGATATCATTGCAAAGATATTGAACAAGAGCCCTTGATGAATAAACGTTTAATCTCAATGGGTGAGATTAAATCTCGGCAAGTAAAACCTGTTGCAAAAACAGTCATGGCCCACTTTGCATTTAATGCAAAGTTGAAACGTATACCACGCCGATGAAATGTACACAGATACACATACGAATTTATGTACGTATGATGTATCTATGTAATTCTATCTTGCTATATATAAAGGATTCTAGTAAGAGACAAACACTTTTACCAAATTAGAAATTTTCACTTGCATCAAAACAGCAAAAACTCTCTAAGTTGTCAGCAAATTTTTCTGTTAATCATCTGTTTTCTACTTAGTCTTCTGAAAAGATAGACTAACATTATCTAGAATTCAAGCACCTTATCTCTAAAATCTTACTCAGTACTCTATATAATAGATGACACCCATAAAGACCTCATCCAAGAACTCAACTACAACTGCTTCTTCTGCTGAAAAGCAAGGAGAAAAGTTTTTGGAAGTGTTGAACAAATGCTTGCTGGGTAATTTCAACCCAGAGGATTGGTCTTCCAACCTCAAAATGAATTGGGGAGCACATATGGTTGAAAAATACTTGAATGTGGCTATCTCTTCCACTCCAGATAGGAATCTGGTTGTGAAGATGCTATCCAAAGGCACACATCAAGAAGTTCCTCTGTGCTGCTCCTACTGGAATGTCTCCAGTTGATGTTATAGAGCTTTATAACTCTTCCCAAGTCTACACCAAAATTTTGAACAATGTTGAAGAAATGTTCATTAAATCTCAGGTTCAAGGTCTAGAAATACATCTTGATTGTGACTTCTACTATAAAATCTTCCATCTCATAAACCGTGGGACAACTTGGGAGATTAACAAAAAGGACAAAACTCTAAGTACTACGGTCGGAGTGTTGTATGAAGAAGTAGCAAATGATAAGATTGAGGAATACCCCTCTTCTTTCATTTTGGTAGACATCAGAACCAGACACCTCTTTGAGCACTAGAATGTGTTGGCCAGCATCCTTCACAGGTGCTCAGATGGCAACAAAGGAGGTATTGACCAGATAAGTTTGGAGAGATGGATGATAATGAACATTCTCCAGAAATACCTAAATGACAGAGATAACCTCTTCAATTGGGGGAAATATCTCTTCATGAAGTTTGTCAACAGGGTCTGATTTGAGACCAAGATTGTTAAAGGCCGTGCTGATACCAAGTCAAACATGCACTATGGTATGAAGATTTGCTACATTTTGGAGAAATGCGGAATTGTGCTCAGAGAGCACCTAGACATCCCAGTGATTAACACAATGTACTGACATGCTCATGAGGAAGCCTTGAAAAAGGTTGCCAAAGATGAGTTGGTAACTCAGGGAGAAGGAGTATCTGGAGAGATACATGTTGAGGTCCACATTGCTAAGAAACTAAGGACCAACAAACCAAGGTCAAGGAAGAGGACACAAATTGTCATTGATGACACTCCTCGACCAGAAAGGGCAACACAAGATATTGAAGCCCAGAGACCCCTTTCAGTCTAGAAGGACTCCATCTCAGATAGGAGATCCTTGAGCATAGGCAAGATGCCAGAGCTATCCGTGAATGAGCTCAACCAAATCGATGCGTCTGTCCTAGACGTCGATATGGATTCAGAAGATGATGTGCCACTTCAAATGGTACTCAAGAGATCACGGAGAGAGACTCATGGTGGAGCCTTTTAGCTCAGCATCACTGACTCATAAAGTTAAGGTTGCAGAAGATGCAATCCCATAGAGGTCAGTTGAAGATGTCACACCCTAATAAGCAGAAGAAGGCTTGGAGTGAATGACAGAATGATGGAAGATTCTAACATTTCTTCCACATTCAAGTTGCAAGCAGACTTGATTGCTGAAGAAATTCCTGCACCCATGCAGGTTCCTCAAACTTATGAGACGGGAAAGAATGTTCAAGTAGAGGAAAGGTCCGAAGTACCAGAAACTTGAAGCCATAAAATGGAAGCCACAGTGCCTGAAGATATACAGGTAACAAGAGTAGTCTATATCTAATGTGTGAGTCATTTGGCAAAATGTTTAACTAGGTACTCATAAACTTCCTTTGTTGCAGGCTTTCATGGAGACATCACAATAGGGGAAAGACATTGTACCCACCCCTCTGAATGAAGAAGGGGTTCTTTCAACTTCAGCAACACAAGAAACTGAGCCTGTGCAACATGTAGTCAATTGTCTATGAAAAGAAACAATTTTGTACTTAGTCAAAAACATCTTGTGTATTTCTAACTTCATAAATGTCTCTATACAGTCTCCAACTGAGAAAGTTGTTGAAGTGATGAAAACATCACAAGCTCAAGAGATTCCAGAGGTTGAAAAGCCTTCTGAAGAAATTGTTTATGAGCCTTCCATTGAAAAGGTATGTAAAATAAGAATCATTTTCTCAGTGAATAACTTGTGAAAATCAACTTGCTTAATCAAATGCTTTGCTTCTTCGAATAGGTTCATTCTGAAGAAGACATTGAGACCTCCACAACACCTATGGAAATAGACACGGCCGCATTGGCCAAGTCTCCAGAAAGGTTTCCAGCGATCGCTCCGGTTTATGAAAGAATGGATTCTGATCTTCCTAACTTGGAAGTAAGTGAAACTCTTAGAATTATATATCTTTTCAACACCCTTCTGTGGAATATTTCTAAGAATTAAGTTTGATTTTAATTCTCAGGCTCAAGCAGAAAGAATGGTTGAAGAAGAAGCAGCCACTCCTTTGACCACGGTATCTGAAGCACCAATTTCTCCAGAAGTCCAAGTGAACGAGCCTAGTGTGGATACACAGGTATGCTCAGAAACACTTAGACTTCTTTAATTCTCAGATAACCACAAGTAAGTTTGAACAAAACTGACTTGACACCTTTCTTTCAGGTTCAAGTGTTACCAGTGATCGATGTGGAAGCCCCACTTGATGTGAAAAAGATTTTCCAGACAATCACTATGAAAAGACATGTCAAATGCTTTAGACAATGGCAAAAGCTCAGAAAAGCTGATCTAACGGAGCTTGCCAAAGTGATTGATCACCAAGAAAGAAGGGTTAGAGCCTTCGTTCTGGAGAACTACGTTCATGCCATGTTTCTAGCTGAGGATTACTCTCACTACATGTTGATGCATGACGACGATGTTGGAATGAAGCTGATGGATGCCTTCAATGCTGTAAATGAAGAGACCAAAAGGGAATGACACTGAATCCTACCTTGCTCCAAACACTCAGAGCTTATCTCTCTGAACAAGAGGAAGTAATCGGGCAAAGGATTACTTTTCCCACCATCGTAAACTTGGTTTCAGATGAAGAGGAAGATTTTCACGAGAATGATGAAGATTCCTCTCCTAAACATCCAGAAGGCGGTGTCAATGATAACAATTCTGACGATGAAGATGATGATAGTCCTTCACCAGGGACTGGTGGAATGGCACAAGGAAATTCCGGAACAGGGACTCCACCTGCTCAGGACTCTACTCAGAGAGACCCACCATCATCACAGAAATCACCACCTCCAGCTGACCAACAAGATCAAACCCAACATAACACAAGCGAGCAAAATCAACAAGCCGACCCCTCTAAAGAACTTAAGGCTGTTGAATCCAGAGTTGCAAGACTCAAGGAAATGTTGGAAGAAGAAAGAAAGCTCAGTGAGTACCAATTTCTGATTGAAGCTAAGGAAGCCCAATTATTGGAGATTGAGGCAGAAAATGCTAAGGAGAAGACACTCGTTGCTAAAAAGCTACAACTGAAGAAAGATATCAATGTCACGACTGCAGAGTTAGACGCTCTAGTGACAGACGATACATAGCATGATGCTAAGGCTGCATCAGGAAAGACATCACCAAAGGTAAAGGTAAAATTGTTGTCGAGCTCGATCAGAACGATCACATTCTTGTGAGCAATGACGACGATGAGGCACATGATATGGCTCCAGAAGATGATGCAATACTTCTCTCGCACTACAAAAGAGAATTTCTTGCTCCACACATCTTCTCATCACCAGCCGTTACTTTCAGAGATGGCAAATTTCTCGGAAGAAGTACTGTGTTTGAAGCACTGCGATCGGAGTTAGTTGCTGAAGATTCCCAGGTACTTTCATCTTTACCATATGACTTTAAGCCAATAAATAAGATCTTACATCACCGAGCCACTGGAAATGCATTATCTCTGAAAGATTTAGGCATGGTCCGAGATGTAGACTGCAACAATGCTAATGAGTCACTGGAGGAAGCTTATTATGCTACTCAGAAAGAAAAGCTATCTTACCGTCCATTAGAATAGCTGAACCAAAAGGAGCAGGCACTCCTTAGAGAAAATCAAGAGCTCCAAAAGTTCAGAAGCTTGTCCAAGTTCACAATAATCTGCAAAAGAACTTCGAGCCACTTTCTCATTCTTATGTAAGTTTGAGTCAGTCACTCATGACTATGGGGGAAGAAAATCGACCTGCCCATAGAGGTAGAGGAAGGAAGAGAAAACAATTACCTCCCTCCACAAGTCAAGTTTCAGAAAAGGACACACCTTCTGAAGAAGCATGATAACTAGGGGTTCCAAGGCCCTTGTATATCTGAAGGAAATAAGCCTCCTAGAGAACAAGAAGAAGGAGAAATCCAAGATCAGGAAACCTGTAAGTCTCCAATAAGGAATTTCAATGGCTATGATGATGAGACTAATACAGACGAGCATCTACTTCACAAGAGAAGAAAAGTGGATAGCCTACCTGAACCTCCACTGGTTGCTAATCCAATCTCTGCCAGAAATCCTTCTGGAAATACCAAGTCGGTCCAAGATGGATCTTTCAGCAATACCCCCAGAAATCAAGTAGAACTAGAGAAAGGACTGAACAGAAAGATGCGCAGGGATTTACAGTTTGGTAGAGTTCATAAAAAAGAACAAGAGAGACCAGCTGCTGCCCAAATTGAGTATGTCAAAACCATTGACAACCAATCGCCTATAGATGCATACATCTCCAGAATGGTTATTGGATACTTGAGCTACAATTTGCTATTGAACAAGAAGTTTCCAGAACCTATCTACACACAAATGATGGCATGGAGAACCAACAAGCCTACTCTGCTTAATCCAGAAAATACTCACAAGTGGCTTGATTTTGAAGTTTATGTTAGGACTGAGGGTATGAAAAAGCCATTGGATTTTATATGTCCTTATCCCAAGCCTGATGATGTACACAAGACAAGGAAATTGGATGGTACTCTCAGCAAACAAAACAGACTAGGAGTTGAACCTTATGAATCATTTTATATGAAGAGGGAACAATACCTAGATGACATAATGTACTTGGAAGAAATTTACAAGTATCATCAGTTGTCACTGCTAAAGGTAAACCATGCATGGGTATGGGGTAAATACCTATGGGTCAAGAACTTTGTTATGAGTAACAAAGACCCTGCCAGAACTTATTAGGAGGTTTGTGAGCTAGCCAGAAAGACAAAGCTCTCTGCCAGAAGGTTTCTTTATGAATATGCTTAAGACTGCATGAAGGTTGACACCCATTGATCCAGAGAGATGCTGAAGAACTTGAGGTTTTTGAACCTCAGTTAATTTTGAAGACTTGAAAACTATTTTATTAAGTTGTTTACTTAGAGCTTGGATTCTCCTGTTGTTCTAATTTACTTAGTAATTTTGTAAACACTTTACTGAATTGATCTTTATTTTTCAATTATTTGTATAAGTTATCTTGTGCTGTAATGTTCATTCTGATGATCATACTCTCAGAAACCTTCTATAAAAGACAACTTGTCAGCAAAGATCACTCCTTGTGATTTGGTTGATGTTTACTTTCTGCACTTAATTTATTTGATTGAATATCATTTGAAATGATTAAGTGGTGGATAATTTTCACTTCCATGTTTGTAATAGGACTTTGAGAATAGTCATGGTTGACTGATCAAAAAGGGGGAAATTTGTTAGAAATATCTGTTAGTATTTTTTATCAATCACCGTATGACTTATTTTTAGTACAGAAAGGTGACTAGTAATCTTGGTTCACTTGAACATTATAAAAGAGGAAATCACTTATTATGTTAGTCTAGCTAAACTTGTAATAGGATTGATAGGTCTCTGAATGTAATTTTATATTTTGAGAAGGCCATCAAGAAGGATCCTAGCAATGGATTTTAATCGAAGATTTGAAGACTGAAGATTGCACAAGTTTGATGAAGACATAACGGATAGTCTCCCCAGATAGACTATGTTTAGAAATCATATTGTATAGTACAAATGTTGCACATAACATGTCTCTAAATATCTGACATCATCGAGTTAAGGAGCATGCTAGCTTTCAGAAAGGCTCATGTGTCTGTTGAGATTTTAGGACAAGAAATAGTACAATGTATTAATTACACCGACTGAAAAGTCGATTAATGCATAGTCCTCTATCAAAAATGAGAAAGGGACTTCTGAGTACTTATTTCAAGATATCAATGGAATGAATTCTGAAAAGGTCTAACAGATACTATTCAAACGAATCTCAAATTCATCTGTAAATATCACCACTTAGAAGCTGAGAAATACACAAACGAGCTATGCTCATAGTAACATATCAGCAAGTATTCTCTCAAGCATTCATACTACCATTCTCCAAGCTTACTATTGCGACTATCAAGCTCGAAGGATCACTAGTAGTTCTAACTGTCATGAACCTATAACAAGAGATTGTTATTCGTGAAAGAGTTAAACTTTCGGATACCTTTCCTGACGCTCATTCTCCAGAACGAATACTAATTACTTGGGTCAGAAAGGAGAAACCTACCATATACTGAATAAGTACATTAAGTAGTGTAATCTCTTCAAGCTCTCTAAAAATATAGTTGAAAAATTATAAGAGAAGCTTATCTAACAATCATCATATAACCAACACCATCTAGGCGTGGAGTACATAAGGTATTTAGTTTGGGAAAGCAAGGAAAAGCTCCAAGGTTATCTTGAGTATAGGAAGTACTGGCTCGAGGAGCTAGGGAAAAACTCATGGGGAACATTTGGTTGGGAACCATTTGTTTGTAGGGATCTTAGAATAGGACTTATTGTAAGGTGAACTCAATTGTCTGTTCTAGTGGATTCCAGGTCTCAGAAAGGCCGAGTGGATTAGTTGGAGGATTATACCACCTTCAGATACCACTATAAACTGCTGTGTTATTTACTTTATTGTACTTACATTCTAGCATAACACACACACATTATTACTGCAAAGCACATTTACATTTATATATTACTTAAAGTCTTCCTCTCTCTGAATCTAAGTATCAGAAACCTCCCAGATTCTGAGAAATACTGTTTATCGACGAAAGTTTGAAAAGACTATTCATCCTCCTCCCCCCCACCCTCTAGTCTTTTCCTTCGCCCTTATCTGGACCAACACATTCCTATACATAGGAGTCCCACTCACAAGTAAGAAACTCAATATTATGCAATGCCAACCCTTGATTGATAAGCTTGTTGCTAGGATTCGTCATTGGAGTGCAACACTATTGAGCTATGGAGGACGGTTGCAACTAATAAAAAGCATGCTCTTCGTTGTTACGAATTATTGGCTCCAGTGTTTCCCACTGCCAAAAGGAGTTCTTCATGCAATTGAGGCTATATGCAGGACATTCCTATGAATCATGAAAGGAATCCTAAAGTGCAGATCACTGCTCCTTAATAACAGAGCCTGGGCGAATATGCAACTACTACTAAAGTACAAGACTAACATCATGTATACTATGTTAAGGGGTGATTTTCCGGAGGTGTTTGGAGCTCTCTAATGCATGGAACAGTTGCCCGACCGAGGACACGGATGATTACTTGGTTATCATGTCATGGACGATTGGCTACTAGAGATAGACTATGTCGGTTTGGAATGGTCACAAACGATGGATGCTGCTTTTGTGCGAATGTGGAGACACAAGAGCACTTCCTCTTTGAGTGCGCTGCTACTAGAGATATTTGGCAGGTTGTCTTGCGATGGATGAATATCCAACATGTTCCAAGCGGCTGGGCTACGGAATTGGCATGGACTGCCCAGATCAGTAAAGGAAAAAGTTGGAAATGTCGAATACTCAAGGTAGCATTTCCGGAGACAGTTTACAAGGTGTGGAAGCACATGAATAATGTTTGTTTTAATAATGTTGATAGGGGCCTACCTATTTCCCAACGGAATATTGATGTAGTAACATATATAGTTTGGTTGGTACCTAGACTTAGTCCCTATATTGGGCGTTTATTGTTAAGCTAGGAGTAGTAGTTGTTCACGAGTTCTTTAGGCTGGATCGTTTTGATCGCCTTTCGCTTTGTATTGTTTTTGGAGTTTGATAATATATTCACGTTCCAAGAAAATTACAGCATCTTTGCTTTTTAAATGAGAAACAATTCTTAATCAGGATTACACATTTTATTTTCCAATCTTTCAAAATTACACCATCACAACCTAGGGGACAACGTGTAAATTATAGTCAATATATACACATAATTTTTGTTCATAATTTGTTTAGAAAAATAGGAAGATTAAGCTATCTAATGTTAGCTAATAAGTACATTTTTCGTACCGAAAATAGTTTTACGTTTATTTTTTAATGACGAAAATAAGGTGTATATTACTTTTGGATAGAATAGTACAACTGAGGCCCTCAAAATGATTTTGTAATTGGAAGTTGAATAAAAAATATTAATAAATTTACTTTTGAGTATATTTAATGTTAAAGTTTGTTGGATGATAGCCAAATGCATTAAATTGAGAAGTTTTGTTTCGAACACCCAAAGTTTATTCGTATAGATGTTTTTAGTAATTAGTACTAACTTAATTACTCAAAGTTAAATGAATTATAAAATATAATGTATATAAAAAATCAATTATTATTCAATAAAGAAGTTAGATGAAGATAATTATATCATCAACTAACTTATCAAATACCTACTCATTTATGAGTTATAATTATAAAAGAATTATCCCATCAATATAATAAGAATGTGACGTAGACTATATGACATAATGGAACGGATATATGACTCAATAATGCACGAATCAGTAGATGACAAGGGTGTTTACGTGGTTTCGATCAAGTGTGCCTACGTCCATGGAGATAATAGAGTATCTTATTAGAGAGTGTTTTATACAAGTATCATAAATTATGAATAACAACTATTCAATAAATGCATAAGGCAGCTATCCTTGGCCTTTAATGATACTCCCTTTGTCCCTAATTCAAGTTCCCGTATTCGTTTTTGAGCCGTCCCTGATTCAAGTTCCCGTTTCTATATTTGGAAATATTTGAACTCCACTGTAGCGGACCGTCCGGGTTCGGACGTCAAGGATTATGCCGAACTCTCAAATACAGATATATCAAAGTAATAATTATTACAGACCCCAAATATAATTTACAAGTCTACAGTTATTTTATACGTCTAAAAGATCAGCAGCGGAATAGCAAGGCCTAGTGTCATTCTGTCTACCCCGATCTCACTTCGTGCTCTAGACCTGGGAAATCAAAGTTAAAACAGGAAGAGCGTAAGTCAAACCGACTTAGTGAGGATAATCAAGCTGGTATAAAACTGCATGAATGCAATAAGATTGCTAACCACCACAACACGCTGATCAAACACTTTTAAAAGTGGAGAAACCGTAAACACGCACGCACGATCATAGCACATGAAAGGTGCTAGATTCACAGTACTGAAACAGTATTTGTCTTGGGCGGTCAAATAAACAAGTGGCGGCGTGACCGCGAGGGAGTTTCTTTAATGACGGTCACGACCCATCGCAACACATAAATAACACC